>CM039502.1:59985852-60192520 GCA_022432975.1 Begonia masoniana | reverse complement strand
GGTTGGTTTTTTGGGGTTTGGGGTTTCGTGGGTTGGGGTTCGGGGGTTTCGGGTCGAGGGTTTGGGGTCGGGGGTTTGGGGTCGGGGTTACGGGTTCGGTGTCCGGGTTTCCGAGTCAGGGTTCCGGGTGAGGGTTCAGGGTTGCGGGTTTGAGGGTGTTGAGGATTTAGTGGTAGGGTTTTGAGGGTTGAGGGTTGAGGGTTGAGGTGAGGTTGAGGGTGAGGGTTCAAGGGTTTCAAGGTTCAAGGGTTCAAGGGTGAGGGTTGAGGGGGTGAGGGTTTTTGAGGGTGGTGAGTGTAATACGGTTGTACGGACATTTGATTATAGCTTGTGGCATTTTTGGTAAATATGTCAAAATCAGGTCCGTTTTCACAAAAAGGAAAGCGTCATTACGTTTACCGATAATAAGAATTTAAGGAATTTACTGGAAATTTTCGTGGGAGATCAAACACTATATTCGAGTTAGTAAATACGCTTGGTAATGTAAAGACGTTCTCGGTAAAAATAGCGAACGAGGTCAAATTGCGACGGACAGTTTTTAATAAATCCATGGCAATTGAATAGGCAGTTGTTGGCAAACAAAATATGGAAATTCGCGAGAATCGAATAGTGGCCGATTAACGAACGAGACGAAATATATATAAGAAATCAAAGAGGGCCGTTTGGTAATTTACAATCAATTTTATTAAATATCACAAATTCACTATCTCTCCTCACTTCTTCTTTCCTCTCCTGCGCACGAAACAGAGAGCACTCATCTCCTTAGGCGCCGGCGTTCGGTCATCATCCGACCTCCGTCGACCCGGTCGTACAAAAAGGCAAAGGCGGAACACCAAAGGCCAGTTGGAACTTTACAGCCACTGCCAATTCCGGAGTGGAAATGGAAGCAAATCTCTATGGATTTCATTGTTGGACTCCCGAGAACGACGAAAGGGCACGATGTGTAACACCCGAGATTTTAAAGAGAAAGATAAAATGATAAGGTAACTATTTAATGAATAATTGTTTTAAGTAATTTAAAAGAAAAGTGAATAAGTTTGGTTAACCTAATTGGTTAATTAATTTAGACTCGGGCACTTCCAGTGAAAGTAAGCCGTGGGTTACAATTTAATAATGAGATTTAATGAAATTCGAAATGGTCGGAAAAACGATAAACGAGGGTTAATTAATGGTTAGTTTTATTATTAGTTTTATTATTATTATTATTATTATTATTATTAATTATTATTATTATTAATAATAATAATTAAAGAAAATCAACAGAATGGAAAACCATTCTGTTGATACATCGAGCTCGAGCTCGAGCCCGACGCCGAGAGAGAGGCGACGAAGGAGAACGGCGACGATCGACGAACGCCGGCGCCCAACCTCGACGCTTTCTGGCCAGAAAACGGCGGCGACTCCAGGGTGTGCGGTTTCCGACCATCCTCGCGCACGAACCGAATGGTATGCCTCCTCTGTGCCCTGTTTTCGTTCTGTTGGTGGCCGGTGGTGGGGAGCTCGATTGTGCTCCGATCGCCGGCCGTTTTTGGTCACTTCCGGCGTGGGTTTGCCACCCTTGCGCCGGCTATTGTTGATTGGCCGTGGAATGCCAAATTTGGGCGAAAAACAGTGAAAAACCGATTAGGGCATTTCGGTTTTGATGAATGTAGCTCGGGAATTGTGTTAGATTATTCAAATTGAAGGTGTATATGGTCGATTGGTGATGAAATAGGTGGAATTTGATAAAAATTGGAAAAGTGAAATTTTGGGTAAAAAGGGGCAGTTCGGGTTTTTGATAAATTGACCTAGCTCCGGTCATTTGTTTTAAAATTCCTTTTGGCAGATTAAAATAGGTTATTAGAGGAGCACGTGGCCGCTGGAATCGTTCGATTCCGATAACCGACGCGAAAGTTACGCGCGTTCGAAGTTTTAGGTCGGTTTTTACCGAACCCAAATTAGTGGCCGTTTAATTAAGTTTTAGTTAGAAATTGATGATATTATGCTTTTATGCCTATTAATGAATACAATTGTCGTTTATTAGATAGATTAATGAATTGATGATTGTTGGTAGATTTAGGTTAAAGTTTGAATATTGGGAATTATCGGAAAACCATTAATGGAGGTTAAGTGAATTGTGAGCACCACGTGCTCGATGAAATGCCCAATTGGAGAAAGTGAAAGTTTTAGGAGAAATTGCTTTAGCCAGGAACTTAGTTTAAGTTTGAGGTTCGTTTAATTAGAATTGATTTTAATGTCTTTTAATTGTGAAATGCTTTAGGTGAAGACGACCTTTGGACGGTGCTCGGCTTACTACGGACGCCAGGTAAGTGGATGTTAGGTTTCCGGCCCTTAAGGCCCTACATCGTGGCAACGTTAGGGTTTTACTACTTTGATGATGATTTTCTGATCGTGGGGATTTATGAGTCGGGTAGCTTAGAATGTTAGTTGTTTGAGAAGTCTGTTGAGAATAGTATATGTCTATGTATGTTGTGAATTGTTTGAGGATATGCTTTGATGATATGTCGTACATAGATTTTCCCATGCATCATGTTTTAGAAAAGTACGAAAATGTTTTAGCATGTGTTTTTCAAGAATTGAACGTAGAAACGACAACGATGTAAAACGAAAATGTAAAGTGTCTGAAGGAAGTGGTTCACCCTTCAGATGTAGACCGTGGAACGTCCAGAAAATGTATGATATCTGAAGGAAGTGGTTCACCCTTCAGGTAAAGATTTATATGTGGAACGTCTAGAGATGGAGAAACTAATCCGCCCTCCATTGGTAGAGGATTACATGTATGTATGAATGATGAAACGAAACGAAACGAAACGAAACGAAACGAAAACGAAACGATTACGTACGATGAAACTGTAGAAACTGCATATGTTAAGTAAAATGTTTTAAATTCATATAGTGCATCCCCTTACTAAGCATTAGGCTTACTGTTTATGTTGCATGATGTAGGTGACAGGTGCGAACTCGATGACAAAGAATAGGTGGTCGACGGATGGTGCTCGTGGCGACGGGGTGTGTTTTGGCTTGGCTTGAATGATGTATGTCGAATGGATGTGAGTTAGTCTTGTTGGTTAGTAGGTCTACGTGTCGGTTTGTTTATGAAAATGTTTAAGTACATGGATTAGAGGTTTTGATAGAAAATTGTATGATAAGTCGAGTGTTGATGTATATGTATGAAAATGTTTAAGTATATGGATTAGATGCTTTGATAGAAAATGCATGAATAGTCGAGTTTTGATGTATACGCAGTGGTAGTAGATTGTTTAGAATGTGAAGTCTTTATTTTGGAGAATATACTGGAACTGTTTGGGCATTTTTAAATGTTTGGTTATTTTAAAACAGGTAAGGATACGCTCGATTTTTAGAGCGATCCACGCAGTTTGTTTTCTTGAACTTATAGGTTTTATTAGTGTTTTGTTTTTAACTGATTTTACTTTAATGGTTATTTGTTTTAAGTTATTAATGGTTTTAGTCTAGTTTTAAATGTTTTAAAAGTCAAAATGTTTTACGCTCAAATGTTTAATGTTTAAGACAAAGTTAGTCCCTAAAGGTTGTTAGAGGTGGGTCAATTGTCTAGGTCCGTTTTCTTTAAAGTGTCGAGTGAAAAAGAAAAAGTTTATGTGAAAAATGCGAGGGCTTAGGTAATTGTTATGTCACGGCAAGTCCGTGGCGGCCCTACGGGGTTGGGGTCGTCACACGATGGCATCTGGGTGATTGTGGACCGTTTTACAAAGACGGCCCACTTCCTTCCTATCAGTGAAGATGACCTATTCTATGGATCAGCTCACCGAGCTCTATGTGCAGGAGATCGTCAGGTTACACGGAGTGCCTATTTCGATTGTCTCTGATAGAGATGCCATGTTTACTTCAAAGTTTTGGAAGAGTTTACATAAGGCTATGGGAACTCAATTGAAATTTAGCACGGCGTTTCATCCTTAGACTAACGGACAGACAGAAAGAACGAATTAGATTCTTGAGGATATGCTTAGAGCTTGCGTGCTGGAGTTTCAGTGCTCGTGGAATCGATATTTGCCCTCGATTGAGTTCTCGTACAACAACAGCTTCCAGGCTACGATTGACATGAGACATTGTATGGTCGAAAGTGTAGGTCTCCGCTATATAGGGACGAGGTTGGCGAAGCTACTATAATCGGCCCAGATATTTTGCAGCAAACAGCGGAGAAGATAACGTATAGAGATAGCACAGAGCCGCCAAAAGAGTTATGTTGACACTAGATGGAGGAAATTGCAGTTCAGTTAGGGTGATGAAGTATACTTAAAGATTTCTCCGTTTAAGGGCGTTATATGGTTCGGAAGAAGAGGCAAGTTGAACCCTCGTTATGTGGGGCCCTTTCCTATTTTGAAGAGGATCGGGACTATGGCGTACAAGTTACAGCTTCCGGCATTCATCGAAGGTATTCATGATGTGTTTCACGTGTCCATGCTCAGAAAATGTGTGCGTGATCCATCACACATCATAGAGACAAGAGAGATCGAGGTGCAACCAACGCTAACATACGTGGAAAAGCCGGTACGAATTTTAGAGTCCTCTATCAAGGTGTTGCACAATAGGGAGATCCAGCTAGTAAAGGTCCTATAGCAGAATCACAATGTAGAGGAAGCAACTTGGGAGAGGCAGCAGGATATGATGTCGAAATATCCTGAACTATTTGTGTAATCAAATTTTGAGGACAAAATTTAAATAAGGTGGATGAAATGTAATGCCCGGTTTTATGAGATTTTATTATTCCAATAAATAATTGCATTTTTGTAAATATGTCAAATTAAGTCTGTTTTGCGAACGAAAAATTTTAATAGAGCCTTAATAATAAATTGGAATTATTGGTGAAATATGAAAAATTGAAGAAAACGAATCGTTGGATAAATAACGAAACAGAGGACGAAACAAATATAAATCAAAGGAAAAGGCAAAATCATAATTTTGCAAACCAAAATTTTAATAAAATACTACAAATCTCTCCCTCCCTCGACACTTAACATTTTCTCCCAAATTTTTTCTCCTCCTAGGTGATTTTCTTCTCCCTCACGCGATTCCTTCCTCCGGCGACTCAAGCTTCCTCCAAACGACTTCCGTTCTTCGAGTTTCCTTCTCCAAATGACATCCTAGGTAAGGTTCTAGAGTTTTGGAGAGTTTATTCCCAGTTTTCTGGTTATTATACGGTTAGGGTTTCGTTAAGGTTTTAAAAAAAATGTGGATTACGGTTTGAAATCGGTAGGTTTACCGTTATTACAACTTTATTTGGTGTATTTATAGTTATTGGAGGAAGTTTGTTGGAATTAATGAGGGTTGTTGAGTTTTTTGGGTGGTTGGGGGTTTTAAAACCTTCATTAATAGAGGTTTAGAAATTCACGAGCACGAATTTCTCGGTAAAATGTCTCAATGGATTAGAATAGAGTTTTAGGAAATTCCCTTTAGCTAGGAGTTTTGTAGTTTTCGAAACTTGATGGTTTGGACTCGAATTAATGATAAATGTTGTGAATTGCCATAGGTGAACAACGCTCGTGGACAGAGCTTAAATTTCAACAGACGCGAGGTAAGTCTTCGTGACTTTTTGGCAGATTGGCCTACACCGTAAGAATAGTTGTTGATCGAGGTTTTTGGTGAATTTAGATGCTTCGGGGAGTAGGCTGGGTAGTTTAAGTTGATTGTGTATTAGAAATCTTTCCTAGGTTCTTTTACGCATTGTTCTTTGTTTTTTTCTCTTATTGCACGATCCATGTTCATGCACCATGTTTTCGAAAAGCATAGAAAATGAATTTCCGCATATGTTTTCATGAAAAGAAATGCCTAATGAAAAGATATGAAATGCATGTAACCCGGTCACGTCGGAGTGAGGTTTAGACATGGCTGTCCTGAGAGGAGGAGCATGTTTTCCCCTTACAGATGGAAAGGGCTATCTAATCGCAAGATGTGCCCTTTTTATCTGGTGAGTCAACCCCTAGTGACACCTCCCGCTATGTAACTAAATAATGAAAAGAAATAAATGCATGTTTTTACAAACCCCGCACGCATAGCATTCATCCGCATTTATGTAGATTTACTGAGCCTTTAGCTCATAGGTTATTTTTATGGTATAGGTGATTTCGAAGCAGGTGAGGACGACATTCCTCCACCTGAAGTATGAGCACGTTGAAGGGGGATGGCCCGTGGGAGTGCACTAGCAGTCGGTGCGAATTTTGACCCGTGGGGATGTATGTAAGTTTTTGGGATTTGATAGATAGAAACATAGGAAAATTGTATAGATAATATATAGTATTTTGTTGTATCTTTTGTTAATTTCAAACAGAGAGAAATGTTCAGATTTTAAACGAATCCACGCGGTTCGTTTTTATGAAATTTGGTTGCACTTTAAGTATGTTTTGAGTCAGTCTTTGGGTGATTTGTGGAGTGTGGATTGTATGTGGGTAGTAGGGTTGTTATGTCGAAGTATTGGTATGAAAAGTAATTAGAGGAAGTGATGGAGGTGTGGAGTAGAAATGAGAAATTGTGAAGTGTGTGTAAGTGTGGTGTGCAGGGAACGAAGGGAGAAAGAGAAAGGGAAGGGAAGAGAAGGAAGAGGCAGCTCTCTGGATTTCGAAATCTAGAGACCCTGCCGATCGATCGCCAGGAGGGGTGATCGATATGCAGAAGAGAGGCGACTCTCTGGAAATTCCAGAGAGTCTACTGATCGATCGCCTGTGAGAGGGCGATCGATCACCTGGTGTGGGGGCGATCGATCGCCCCCTTATTTTGGCAACAGTCGATCGATCGGCCTTGAAGTTTTATGGGCAAATTTCCCTTTCTGCCCCTCTGTTTCGCTGCCTTTAAGTTTTAAATGTTTACATTGTTTTAATTAAATAGTTTTCAAATGATTTTTAATAGTTTAGACTATGATGTAAATCTATCAAAGTTAAAACTAATGTTAGAGAAAAAAAAAATTATATGGCGAATTAAGGGTACATTAATTAGGGCCGTTACAATTGTGATGTGGTTCCCATAAGTGCAAGCCATTTATTCCTTTGAAGACCGTGGCAATTTGATAGAAGAGTCATGCATGAAGAATATACAAATTATTATTTGATACGCCTACGATCTCGATCCGTCTAGCACAAGCCAATTTAATTATTGATCTATTTTATCTATTTAATGAGCTTGTGGAATTTTGTAGGTGAAAGACTTCTCAATGCCTGGAAATAAATCAATGAAGAAGGAATTTATTTTCCTTTCTCAAATTATGTAACCAAGCTTTGTAATTATATTTGTTTAGAAATTTAGTTCCATTTAAATCCTTGTAATTGGCAAACTTTAGCCTTAGTGTTGTTTAGGATATTTTGTTTAGCCTTAGAAATGTTAAGGTTCAAAGGATGGCTCAAGAAAATGAAGAAAAGACCAAGGAAGAGGTTGACCAATGGAGCTGGGCACGTAGCATCGTGGAAATGGTGTAGAAGACACGCAGCAACAAGTTGGGCGCGCACAAGGTCAAACTGGCGTGCCCTCCAGTGCACGCACGACACCCGCAAGCCACGCATACAATGCCGTAGCCGCCAGTAGCCTCCAACGGCTATTTTTCTGACACAACGACTCTTTTCAGCTTTTTCTTTTTGCAGATGAAACCAATCATTGGGTTTCTATTTAATCTCTCCCCTGATCATTTGTAAGAAGTTTTTGAACGATTAATATTTGGAATTGAAGAGAGTTTCTTTAGAGGGATTTTTCCTTCACTGGTGCGTTGCACCGTGTGATCGGTGATGAATTCACCGAGGAGTTGAACCTCCACTATTCTTCCAAGCCCATGGTTGCTTGGTCGAGCTTTCTTCACCATTCTTCCCTCTAATCTCCCAAGGAGATGGAAATTACAGGCAGATGGGAAATTGCCTTCGCCCCGTGCTATGAACTCTTTGTACGCGAAGAAATTCTCACCCGAAGCATGTTGTTGCTTTCGGGCCAGCCAAGGGCCATTCACTCCTATTCATTCTCACTGTCGACCACTTCTGAGGATGAAGCAACGTTTGCAGGGTCTTTTCCAGGCATTGGAGCACTCCAGGCAAAGTTCTATCTAGAAAGGTGTCGAGAGAAACCTTTCGGCCAACGATGGCTTCATCATCATTCCACCCTTTCCATTTCACCCCACCAACCCCTCGGTGCTCTCTGAGGAGATTGCCAGCCTGCCCACCTTGCATTGTTCGGTATCCATTCCTTTCTCTGCTTGCCATTTTCTATTTCGGCTTACTCTGTTTTTATGCTATTTTTCTGCATCTATTTGGGGTGCTCTTTGAATACCGATCACCCTGTTTTCTTCAAGTCTTCCGTATGCATGTTTAGGCGCATGTACTCTAACATAATTTTTTTCAAACATGGTGGAAAAACATTCAAACTTACACATCTAAAGCCATAGGAAGTAGCCTGCAATGATGAATAAAAAAGAAAGGAACAAGACAAAGCCAACCTTTTCATCGCAAAGAAACAGTTGAAGAGGTTGATATTGGAAGGAGGACCGATTATACTTATGCTATTCCGAGATAGAATAGAAGAATTGGGAGAAATTCCCAAAGCTGTGAAGTTCCTTCTCAACAAATATCAAGATGTTTTCTCGGAGAAGTTACCACAAGGATTACCTCCCATTCATGGCATTGAGCACCAAATTGATCTTTAATCGGGAGTAGTGCTTCCCAACCGCCTTGATTATCGCATGAATCCGGAGGAAACAAAAGAATTGCAAAACCAAGTGGAGGAGTTACTTAAAAATGGGTACACCATGAGTCATTGAGCACTTGCTTCGATCCTACTCTTCTAGTGATTAAGAAAGATGGATTAATGAGAATGTGTTGATAGTAAAGCAATCAATAAAATTACTATCACGTATCGATTGCCCATTCCAAGGCTTGAAGACAAGCTGGACGACTTAAGTGGAGCCTCTTTCTTCTCAAAGGTCGATCTCAAAAGTGGTTATCATCAAATTCGTATGAAAGAAGAAGATGAATGGAAGATGACCTTTAAAACCAAGTATGGTTTATTTGAATGGCTAGTTATGCCATTCGGTCTTTCTCTAGCACGTTCATGAGGTTAATGCACTATGTTCTCAAGGATTTCTTGGGAAAAATTATCATGGTCTACTTTGATGATATTCTAAAATTGAGCTCAGATTTAGAAGCTCACGTGGAACATCCAAAAACTCTCTTTGATGTCCTTAGAGTTGCTAAGCTTTTTGGCAACCTTAAAAAGTGTTCTTTTGCTCAGGAGAGAATTTATTTTCTTGGCTTTCTGTGGGAGGAACAAGCATGCGGAAGACAGAGAATGAAACAACAGATTGGTGCTCAAAGGAGCACCCCAAAAACAGACAAAAAAAATGCAAAAATAAGAGGATGGAAAACGTGAAATGGAAAATGTAGCGTAGTGAAATAGGTGATGGTTATTACCAGTGAGAGAAGTCCAAAAATTACCTCACATGATCGCCGAGGAACGATGGGACCTATGTCAGTCCTTTGGACACAGAAGAGCCCCGAAGGCAAAGGCTGCTTCATAGGAAGAGCTACCAGCAATGGGAGAAAAGCCATTCATTCACGAAGCTTCTCCCTCAGAAGCTGTCGACACTAAGAGTGGAATGTGAGGGGTTCCCAATGTAACACCCGGCTTTACGGGAATTATTTCTATTCTAATATATACGGCCATTTTGTAAATACGCCAGATTAAGTTCGTTTTGCAGACGGAAAGTTTTAACGAAGCCGTAATAATAAATTAGAATTTTGGGTGAAATATGAGAATTTTGGATAATCAGATCGTTAGATAAATAACAAGTTAATTGGAAGGAGAAATTGAAGTTAATTAGGAGGACAATTTAGTCATTTGCCAAACCAACTTTTATTTAAATATCACAATTCCTTCATTTTACAAACACTTCAACGAAAATTCTATTTTCTCTCCTCCTCCACGCGATTTCTCTTCCTCCTCCGACGACTTCTTCATTCCGGCAGCGATTGCCTTCCTCCAGCTACTCGATCCATCACGTGTTCGCTCTGTCTTTGCTCTCTAGGTAAGGCTCTAAGCTTTCGGAACTTTAGATAGCGATTTTTAGGGTTTAAAACGATTAGGGTTAGTTAGGGTTTCGTTGAAAACGTGAATCGATGTTTGAAATTTATAGGTTGAGCTTAGTTACACCTCTAATAGACGTATTGATTATTATTGGAGCTTAGTTCATCGATTGTGTTGAAGTATAATTGAAATTTGGATATGTTGGAGCTTAAAAACCTCCATTTATGGAGTTTGGTGATTCTCGAACGCGAGTTGCTCGACAAAATGCCTCAACGAACTAAAAATAGAGTTTAGGAGAATTTTCTATAGATAGGGGTTAGCAATTTTGGAGTTTGGTGATTTAGACTCGATTTAATACGTATATTGTGAAATGTTATAGGTAAACAAACATTTGTGGACGAAGCTCGGTGAACAACGGACGCGAGGTAAGTCTCTGTGACTTGTTTGGCCATCTAGGCCTACACCGTACGAATTGAGTCGATCGAGGATATTTGAGATGCATTTGGGTAGTTTGGAACGGGTAGTTAGAATTACGTTTTGTTAAGTCGTTAACTGTTAGTTTAATATTGTATGTTTTTACTTGCTTTAATTATTGTGTTGAGCACGTTCATGCATCGTTTTCTAAGCACGCATGCAAAATGAATTTCAAAGCGTTTTACACAGAAAAAAGGTAAACAAAGTACGTAATTGAACAACAGAGATAGTCACGCCGGGTGCGGTGGTTCAGGCATGGCTGTCGAAGGAAGCATGCTTTCCCCCCGTGTTAGATCCGAGGGGCTATCCAATCGCGGGATGTGCCGCTCCTATCTAACGAGAGTGAAGCCCCGGGTGACACATAGACACAGAAACAAAGAAACAAAGAAATGAAAAGAATGCAGAGTTTCAAAAGAACATAGCATAGCATAGCATACATTTGCATTCACTTAGATTTACTGAGCCTCTAGCTCACGTGTTTAATTCTATGGTGTAGGAGACATTGAGACAGGTGAGGAAGACGTCCCTCCGCCTGAAGTATGAGAAGATTGAAGGAGGAGGCCCGTGGGAGTGCGCTGGCAGTCGGAGCGTTATTTTGACCCGTGGGGACGTACATAGGTATTTTGGGTTAGACATGATAGAAATTGTTAGAATATTATAGGATGTTGGAATCTGGTTAAGTAGTATAAAATATTTTGTGAATTGGATGTATTTCGTAAATGTTTTACCGATTTCAAAAACAGGAGGATATGTTACACTTTTAAACGGAACCATGCGGTTCGTTTTTACGAAATTGATTGTATTTGAGTCGGGAAATGGGTGGATGATAGTATGTGCGACGTATATGTGTAGACGTGTGTTTGTTAAAGGTATGTAAAAGAATGCGATGAAGGAATGAGAAAAGAGACGAATGCAGTGTGTTGAGTTGTGAGTGTGTAGTGTGAAGTGCAGGGAGTGAGGAACGAAGGAAACAGAGGAAAGGGAGAAAAGGAGGGAGGTGACGGGTCGCTGAAAGAAAGGAGTTGGATCGCAGAACTCTCTGGTTTTCCAGAGGGTTCGGCGAACGTACGCGTGAGGAGTGGCGTACGGTCGGTTTGAGGGTCGGATTTCACGTTCTGGAAACAGAACGTGAACCGACCGAACTCTTGAAGACGAGCGTTCGGGCGGTTGTGTGAGGGGCGCCCGAACGCAAGTCTTCATGCGTTCGGTCGCCTGTGTGAGGGGCGCCCGAACGCAAGTCTTCATGCGTTCGGTCGCCTGTGCTTTTCAGGCAGAATTGCCTTTCTTGCCCCTCCCCGTTTTCGATAGCCTGTTTGCTTCACATGACCGATGCATTTTTAGTCATTTTTTTATGGTTTTTGAGTATTGTTTTATTTGTTTTAAGTTTTAATTTAATTGCTCTAATTATATCCAATTGGTTTTAAATTTGCCAAAAGATTTTAACGAGTTTTAATTCCGCCTAAACGTTTGAAAGATCAAATTGAAGATTTGTAATCGAAAAAGAAAAATACTTTACGGAAATTTAAGGGAATAGCTTAAGGGTCGTTACACCCAATCTAGCCCAGAAGCAATGAACTGCTCTGGGAAAAGAATTCGTCGTTGTCGACAAAATTCTCAAACGAGGGAAACAGGATTTTGGCAGCCTTCTCCCATGGATTCCCAACTCGAAAGAGGGAAAGAAGGAGAGATAAAAGTTCCACTGAGTAACCCAAACTAAGGGGAACAATCGGTAGCCTTCAAGTGTAGAGCGCGGGCGCACCAGAGAACCTCTCGGTTTCTCTCTCACTAAAGAGAAGACAAAGCTTCACTCTGTAATTTCCAAATATTTGATTCAACAAAAACTTCATTACAGAGCTACAGGAGAAGCTTAAATAAGCAGGAAGGAGATCGGAGCTTTCTGGCGAAGAAAGCTGAAGAAGATGACCGTTGGAGGTAGCCGTTGAAGTGAACCGGGTTGAGCAAACCGGACTAGTAGGATGGACCATGATGCTGCTGGGCGCTGCGCTGTGCGCTGCCTGGCGTGATGGGCGATGGGTGCTGCGCGCTGGTGGTACTTGCATGCAAATGCCCGCTAGCTGTTCGATGAAATGCCTCAAATAAAAACAGCTTCTTGCTCCTTGCCTTTAACCTTTCCAAGCCCTTTGAAAGACTATTACAAACATGCATTCTAAAAGAAACAAGGCTAAAGTTTTCCAATTAACAAATTTTTAACAAAATTAAAGTTTCTTAAAATATACAAATTAAATACAAGCCTCGGTTATAAAATTTGAAATAAAGGAAAACAAATTCATTCTTCATTGATTTCTTTTCAAGCCTTGAGAATCCATTTACCTACAAAATTCCACAAGCCCATTAGATAGATAAAATAGATAAATACTTACCTTGGCGTGTGCTAGACAGATCGGGTCGTAGGCATATCATCCCATCCCGGCTCTTGAGAGTTTGACCTCAAATCCAATGGTTTGATATCACGGAAGATGCTACAACACTTAGGATACAATTATATTAAAGAAATATTTAAGCAATCAATCCATAGTAGGTACAAAAAAAACATAGTTATCCTAAAGTGGAAAAAATCTTAACCTTCTATAATGACTCATTAAATTTCAAAAATTTGAGTTGTTCATTTTAACAATTGCGAAAGCAAGCATTCAAGATAAAAACAAATTTGATGCAAGCATAATTAAACAATTTCATTTCTCATGCTAAACCAACATGAAAATATTGACCAAATGAGAATAATCATTTTCAAAGAAAACAATACTTAACTTCAATCCATTCAAATCCACCTAAAAGAATAAGAGCTTAAAATCAAGCTTGGTATAAGTTCAACTTAAATCCAAAGTTCAAAGAGATGAATTTTCCACTAAGCAAATGAGCTGAGATTTATCCTTTAAAAATCAAGACAACAACACTTGGTTTCATTCCACTTAGATAGACCTAGAACAATAAGAATTAAACCAAGATTATCGTGCAATTCAAATTTAATCCAAAACTCAAGAACTAGTTCATTCAAATAGCAATGAGAGTTAGGATTCTTTCTAAACAAGTGGCAACAATAATTTTGGATCACAAAAATCTTATCCTAGTTGTTTTTAACCATTTAAAACAAACTTAGACAAGCAATATTAAACATGATATCCAAAGTATAGCAAAAACTTACAAGAAAGATTTGATCTCAAATGCAATTCATCCAATCAACCTACTATTCAACTAATTCCAAAAGAAATTCAAGTAAGGTTTCATGGGTACATACCTCGTTGCTGAAAATTCATCCAACTCCTTGTCTTATCCATTGCCAATGCTCATTAAGGAGTAGGAAAGCTAAATAATTTTCAAAAGATAAGAGAATATGTATATATTTTGATTTTACCTTTACCTTGGCCAACAACAATTAAACTAATTGACTAATCCCTAAACTCTAAAGTTAGACTCTAAATTCAAGACCTAATAAAAAAAGCAAACACAACTTAAACAAGAAACGTTTAACACTATGATGCAACCAATGAGGCACTAAAGCAGAATTTATGACATGGTTAGGAAAACAATTTTTTTTTTCGTAAATCCACCATATCAAGCAACATATTTCATGCTTTTTACTTTAAATTCAATTCAAGGCATCAGATAAGACCCTAAACAAACTTAAACACAAATAAAGCATGGTAAAACATTTACATAACATTTTAGATGCTTTAAAGACTTCAAACAGAAAATTAAAACTCAATTTAAACAAACAATGCTCCTTTGGATTGACACCAATTTCTTGGCCGAAGAAGACTCCAAACCATACCTGAAAGTAACATCAAAATCACAGAAACCTATGCTATCAATTGATGCAAAACAAATCCTAAACAAGAATCACAAACAAAAAACAAATTGACTCAAAATAGTGCACAAAACACATAAAAACAGCCCTAAAATCCTAAACATAAAATAACACAATCCACATTCGAATAACCTGAAATTTTAACAGAGTTTATTCCACAATACGATTAACTTGCTGTAAAAATTTCAAATCAAAATTCATTATGAGCAGAGAATTACGCAAGTCCAAAGTAAGAACAAAAACCATAAAAAATCAGAAAAAAACAGATTCTAAAAAACCTAAATTCCTAAACAGAAACCAACACAATTCAACTCTAAATAACCGAAAATTTTAACAGATAATTGTGATAACCCGAATGTGAACGTATGTGTACGATTGCGGGGCAAACCTCGGGATCTAAGCCGAGTGTAGGCGAATCCCAGACTCGAGTATAGGCGAATCCCGGGTCGTAAAGAGGGGGTTGTCACAATCCCACATCGCTTGGGGAAGTACATGGAAATGAAACATATGTAAGAGATCCCTCCCAAGATAGCAAGACGCGTTTTGGAGCACGATTGGCAACGGATCCCATAAGAACTCCGAAGTTAAAAGTGCGTCGGCGAGAGTAATTCTAGGTTGGGTGACCTACCGGGAAGTTCTCGCCAAACAAAGCCGTGAGGGGAGGATATTGGGCTGTGGCACAATCCCCAGAGCGGACAATATCTTACTGGGAAAATGGGTTGTTACAAATGGTATCAGAGCCTATACCCAACCGAAAATGTGGCCAACGAGGACGTTGGGCCCTCGAGGGGAGTTGATTGTGATGACCCGAATGTGAACGTATGTGTACGATTGCGGGGCAAACCTCGGCACCTAAGCTGAGTGTAGGCGAATCCCGGACTCGAGTATATGCGAATTTCGGGTCGTAAAGAGGGGGTTGTATCCCACATCGCTTGGGGAAGTACATGGAAATGAAACATATGTAAGAGATCCCTCCCAAGATAGCAAGACGCGTTTTGGAGCACGATTGACAACGGATCCCATAAGAACTCCGAAGTTAAAAGTGCTTCGGCGAGAGTAATTCTAGGTTGGGTGACCTTCTGGGAAGTTCTCGCCAAACAAAGCCGTGAGGGGAGGATATTGGGCTGCTGCCCAATCCCCAGAGCGGACAATATCTTGCTGGAAAAAGGGGTTGTTACAATGATAGTCAACAATATGATAAATATGCTGTAAAAATTTTAAATCCAAATTGTAACGCCCCCGAACCCACCCTGGCTCTGTGCGCTACTTAGCTAACCAATCACACGGTAAATCATAATGAAAAATAAAACTCCCAGACATAAAAGAAACTTACACAACTAAATTTAAAACTAAACTCCCGAAACTCTCTTACTTCATACCTAGCTGCCTAGACACATCAATTCCCTTACCCCTAACCTTTCAGCACCACGGCGTCCTTCCCGAAAATTTCAGCAAAGTAACGCCTGAAAATGGCGCCTCCAAAATGCTAGGTACCTGCACACAAACAAATTCCCAACCAGAATATTGTTCCTCAACTATCCACTCAACAATCCTACATATAAAAACCTCCAAACAACAGTAAATAGGAAACTATAAAATACTAACATTCCTAACTAGCAAAACATCACCCTGACACATAGCTATCTCATAACTGTCAACCAAAAACATTACGCATTTCCAACAATTCCACAAACAGACATTTACAATACTATTAAAATACAAAGCCCACACTCCCGAAGACCATGGTCGAAGCGCCCCGACAACTGCCCGCACCGGCATACAGCGACATCAACGGACTGGTCCAATCCAGCGTTCTCGTAGCTTAACCTGTACTCCAGTCGTCACCCACACCAAGAAACACACACACAAACACGTAAGATTATGCTGTAGCAATAGGGTAACAAAATATAAACAAGCACAATGCACACACAACCTCACACAACCCTAACATAAACAAAACAACACCACTCAGCACTACAACGCAACACAGCTTTTGTGGAAACCTCCGAAGCTTGCCATATTTCAGACACTACTTCGCGACGAGGAGCCACTACACAGCTTTTGTGGAAACCTCCGAAGCTTGCCATATTTCAGACACTACTTCGCGACGAGGAGCCACTACACAGCTTTTGTGGAAACCTCCCGAAGCTTGCCATATTTCAGACACTACTTCGCGACGAGGAGCCACTACACAGCTTTTGTGGAAACCTCCGAAGCTTGCCATATTTCAGACACTACTTCGCGACGAGGAGCCACTACACAGCTTTTGTGGAAACCTCCGAAGCTTGCCATATTTCAGACACTACTTCGCGACGAGGAGCCACTACACGGCTTTTGTGGAAACCTCCGAAGCTTGCCATATTTCAGACACTACTTCGCGACGAGGAGCCACTACACAGCTTTTGTGGAAACCTCCGAAGCTTGCCATATTTCAGACACTACTTCGCGACGAGGAGCCACTACACAGCTTTTGTGGAAACCTCCCGAAGCTTGCCATATTTCAGACACTACTTCGCGACGAGGAGCCACTACACAGCTTTTGTGGAAACCTCCCGAAGCTTGCCATATTTCAGACACTACTTCGCGACGAGGAGCCACTACACAGCTTTTGTGGAAACCTCCCGAAGCTTGCCATATTTCAGACACTACTTCGCGACGAGGAGCCACTACACAGCTTTTGTGGAAACCTCCGAAGCTTGCCATATTTCAGACACTACTTCGCGACGAGGAGCCACTACACAGCTTTTGTGGAAACCTCCCGAAGCTTGCCATATTTCAGACACTACTTCGCGACGAGGAGCCACTACACAGCTTTTGTGGAAACCTCCGAAGCTTGCCATATTTCAGACACTACTTCGCGACGAGGAGCCACTACACAGCTTTTGTGGAAACCTCCCGAAGCTTGCCATATTTCAGACACTACTTCGCGACGAGGAGCCACTACACAGCTTTTGTGGAAACCTCCGAAGCTTGCCATATTTCAGACACTACTTCGCGACGAGGAGCCACTACACAGCTTTTGTGGAAACCTCCGAAGCTTGCCATATTTCAGACACTACTTCGCGACGAGGAGCCACTACACAGCTTTTGTGGAAACCTCCCGAAGCTTGCCATATTTCAGACACTACTTCGCGACGAGGAGCCACTACACAGCTTTTGTGGAAACCTCCGAAGCTTGCCATATTTCAGACACTACTTCGCGACGAGGAGCCACTACACAGCTTTTGTGGAAACCTCCGAAGCTTGCCATATTTCAGACACTACTTCGCGACGAGGAGCCACTACACAGCTTTTGTGGAAACCTCCGAAGCTTGCCATATTTCAGACACTACTTCGCGACGAGGAGCCACTACACAGCTTTTGTGGAAACCTCCGAAGCTTGCCATATTTCAGACACTACTTCGCGACGAGGAGCCACTACACAGCTTTTGTGGAAACCTCCGAAGCTTGCCATATTTCAGACACTACTTCGCGACGAGGAGCCACTACACAGCTTTTGTGGAAACCTCCGAAGCTTGCCATATTTCAGACACTACTTCGCGACGAGGAGCCACTACACAGCTTTTGTGGAAACCTCCCGAAGCTTGCCATATTTCAGACACTACTTCGCGACGAGGAGCCACTACACAGCTTTTGTGGAAACCTCCCGAAGCTTGCCATATTTCAGACACTACTTCGCGACGAGGAGCCACTACACAGCTTTTGTGGAAACCTCCGAAGCTTGCCATATTTCAGACATACTTCGCGACGAGGAGCCACTACAAAGCTTTTGTGGAAACCTCCCGAAGCTTGCCATATTTCAGACACTACTTCGCGACGAGGAGCCACTACACAGCTTTTGTGGAAACCTCCCGAAGCTTGCCATATTTCAGACACTACTTCGCGACGAGGAGCCACTACACGGCTTTTGTGGAAACCTCCGAAGCTTGCCATATTCAGACACTACTTCGCGACGAGGAGCCACTACAAAGCTTTTGTGGAAACCTCCCGAAGCTTGCCATATTCAGACACTACTTCGCGACGAGGAGCCACTACACAGCTTTTGTGGAAACCTCCGAAGCTTGCCATATTTCAGACACTACTTCGCGACGAGGAGCCACTACACAACTTTTGTGGAAACCTCCCGAAGCTTGCCATATTTCAGACACTACTTCGCGCCGAGGAGCCACTACACAGCTTTTGTGGAAACCTCCCGAAGCTTGCCATATTTCAGACACTACTTCGCGCCGAGGAGCCACTACACAGCTTTTGTGGAAACCTTCCCGAAGCTTGCCATATTCAGACACGACGTTCGCGACGAGGAGCCACTAACCAGACTTTTGTGGAAACCCTGCCCGAAGCTTGCATATTTCAGACACTACCGATCGCTGACGAGGAGCAACCGCCGACAGAACCACTTTTCACACCATGCATAGGCCACTAATGCTTAACCAACACAAAACATTCAAACCTGCTTAACCACAACCAAACATTTAAAAACCACTCTTACCACAACCAAACGTTTAAAAACCATACTTAAACAAACATTCAAGCAACCAAATCAGAACAAAGCAACAATCTCAAACACTAATAATACACTATCAAACAATAAATCCTACCGTTCTGTGGTGTAGGCTCGAAGGCAACAAACACACGTCCACTACTTACCTGGCGTCCTAGCCCGATGAGGATTCTCGGTTACCTGTCTACCTATGGCTCGACCTACGACAAATATTAAAACCTCATCAAATCAAGCCTACATTTACCAATTACTCTCAAACTACTATTTCTAGCTTAATCCAATTAAAATCTAACTAAATGGGCCACTAATTTGGCTTCGGTAAAAACCGACCTGAAACTTCAAACGCACGTAAATTTTGCGTTGATTATCGGAATCGAACGATTCCAGCGGCCACGTACTCCTCTAATAACCTATTTTAACGTGCCAAAAGGAATTTTAAAAAAAATAACTCTAGCTTGGTCAAAACTCCCAAAAACAGAACCGGATTTTAGGGTGCAACATATTCCCATTTTTGATTTTTCATCAAGACTTTCTCAATTCCTCACTAATCTATCATATTGTAACCTATTATGCATACATTAACAAAATATAAAGTTTCCAAATCCAGAAGCCCCAAATTCACAGCACACACCTCACAGTTTTCACTCAGAAAACAGGGGTACACTAGCCCTCCATGGATCGCTCCTCACACACCACTAAATTCCCCAAAATTCCTTCACAAAACAACCAAGAAAACGACCCAACCGCAGACTACCCCACGGTCGATTAACAGAGAGAAACAGGGAGGAGAAGTTACCTGTTTCTCGGTCGGGTCTGGCGCGGAAAAACTGAACCACGCTCTGGCTTCAGCTCGCCGGAGGTTGCTCGCCTGAGCAGTGGCCAAAGCCGCGGGTCGCTGGAGGTCGCTCGCCTCTCTCTCTCTCGCTCTCGGGTGCTCGCCCTCGCTCTCGGGTGCTCGGGCTCGACGAATAACAGAATGGCGATTTTGTTGTTTGTTTTGTTTTGTTTTTGTTTTTTATTTTATTAATAATAATAATAATAATAATAATCAATACCACTTAATAAACCAACATTACCATTCTGCCCTTCAAAAAAATTCCATTAAATCCCGTTCTCAAATTATAAATTTTCATTAATAAACCGTTTAAGTCACTCTTAATTACTTTCCCTTCTTTTTGTTATTTCTTTTAAATTAAATAAAACAACTATCTTATTATACTTTTAATTTCATTCCAATTTTTCATTTTTAAAAAAAATTCCGGGTGTTACAATCCACCCTCCTTACAAAAATTTTGTCCTCAAAATTTGAGCTTAGTTAATTCTCAACTTATTTGCTCTAACACTATCCTCCTAACTTTGTGGGTTACCACACAGAATCTAAACTCTCTATGCTACAGCCTAATCATTTATCTAACTTCGTTTTACCCTAGCTTTATCTAACTTCGTTTTACCCTAGCTTCTCCTTAACTACGTTCACCTAGACACTTACTTTTCTAACCCACCAAAGCTATCTCAATAGCGTAACACGAAAACCTACTAATAAATGTTTTACCCTACGTCCTCAATTTCAAGTTTTTTTCGACTCAATCATCTCCTTTCTACTTTATCACTCCCATTTCTTCTACAAATGTACCTCGAGAAATCACGATATTTCATTAATCACCCTAACACTATCCACGTATTTCAAGCTTTCACTACCAAAATTTATCAACTATTCACTTAAAGTACTATCTGTTGTTCAAATTATGTCTATTACACACAATTTGTCCAACTTCTATTTCAGTCATCACCAAACACTCACGCACTTCAAACACTCACGCACTTCGTGTACTTCCTATCCAATATTCTCCCTTAGAATTTACTAATTTCCTCACTTACCTCACTTTTCACTCTTCACTCACTAACATAGATCTTAACTCAAAATTGTTCCCTGAGTTCAATGCACGTAATCCCTCATGAACCCTATTTCTAAGTGCACTCTCATAATTATTCCTATAAAATTGTAATTTTCTGCACTTCACTCAAGATGTTCAATCCTTACTGAGCCATCCTCATAAATTTAACACCCTATCATCAACCGAGTACTCCTAATAACCTAAAGAGTAATGAAAATTTCCTACAACTTCAAGTTTTCACTTTCCCAACTATGATCTTTATAGTTCCATACTCTTACGTTCTTACGTTCTTACATTACCTTTGCATACTTACACACTCATCACTAAACTCTCAAATTCGTCTATCTAAGTCTCAACTCTAACGTTTCCTCAAGCTAATTTCTCACTTATCCCTCCTATCTTTGACACTCATTTCCTTAAATCACCCTAAGTTATTTATGTCTCCTATCTCCCTCATTCTAAGGTCTATTTTGCAATGCATTTAACCCATCATGTCCTCACCCAACCATTTCATACTAGGACACAACTCACATTTTTCCTAACGACTATCACTTCTATTCATGCTATATATTCATGCTAACATTAACACTTAACTCGGGTCGATCATACTTCTTTTATCACATTCTTAGGTTAAGTCCCATCCTAAGATTCTCTAATCTATCTATGCTCAATCTTGCTCAATCCTACTTCTATCTATTCTATGGATGTTACCTTGTCTGTTTCGCTTTTTAAATAAATTCTTAACTATTAAATTCCTAGGTATTCAAACCATAGGTTCCCTACGTCTATAAGTTGGCTAATGGAATCCGTTGTCACGCTACTTTCGCAATTTTCGTTCTAAGTCTAAACACGGTTGAACAATCTAAACTCAGCTCTAAACAAACAAAAAGAAAAGAATTACTTACAGTCGGTGAAGCACGTTGCCTGGCGGCCGGCATTGTCGGGTAATCATTTGAACGACTCAACCATTTATGCTCTGATACCATCTTGTAACGCCCCCGAACCCACCCTGGCTCGGTGCGCTACTTAGCTAACCAATCCCAAGGTAAATCATAATGAAAAATAAAACTCCCAAACATAAAAGAAACTTACACAGATGAATTTAAAACTAAACTCCCGAAGACCATGGTCGAGGCGCCCCGACAACTGCCCGCACCGGCATACAGCGTACATCAACGACTGCGTCCCAATCCCAGCTTTTCTCGTAGCTCTAATGTAACGACTCTAAAACTATACCCATACTTTCCCTTAATTACCGTACAAATTTTTCATTTTTTATTCACACATTATGCGGAAACTAAACCATTTAAAAAAAAACATTTAAAGTTTCTATTAAATAAACTATGATTTAAAACAGTTAAATTAAATCCTTTAAATCAATTAAGTTAAGTAAAACAAAATAAAACATTGGGAGGGCCATAATGTAATTCGGCCAGGGAGAAGAAGCAGCGACTGGTCGCTGACCAGCGACCAGTCTCAACGCACGATCGCTGAGCAGCATGTCTGCCCAGCGATCGGGCGCTGGCATACTGCCAGCGACCAGTTGCTGGCAGCTCCTTGCTGCCAGCGATCAGTCGCTGGTAGCTCCCTTGCTGCCAGCGATCGGTCGCTGGCAGCTCCCTTGTTGCCAGCGCTTGATCGCTGGCAGCCATTCAGCTGCCAGCGATCGATCTCTGCACTCCTTGCAGCGATCCTATGCCTTCTTTGATTGCCATTGCTCTCAGCTTTTCATTCACAATTGATCTCTAGAATCCAGAGAGCAGAATACTTAAAAATTTTCAACCAATACTCTCTGGAAATCGAATTCCAGAGAGTAAACTTCATATATCTAATGCCTTTTATCATCAAATACAGCAATCAAATTAGAAATTAAACTCAACCAAAACTTTCTAAATTCAACTCAATCTCAGCGGACTTTGCGAAATCCAACTGCATGGATAGCCCTAAAAACCGAGCCTATCCGTAACCAATAAAAACATTTCTATAACGTTAAATAAAGCTTTAAACCAAAACGTTTTACCAATCAGTTTATAAAAACCTTAAAAACTTCAGTAAGTAAACCTAACGTCTATCAGAACCAAGCATCCTATAATTTCTATACAAGTTAACCAATACATCCCAAAACCCTCAAAACTATGTACATACTTCCCACGGGTCGGTTAAGCCTCGACTGCGCCAGCACACCACCGCAACCATCCTCTGTCAACTGAATCATGCCTCAGGTGGAGGGACATCATCCTCACCTGGTACCTCGAAGTCTATGTCACCTACACCGTACAATATACACTATGAGATAAAATCTCAGTAAGCTCTACGTAAATGCGATGCATGCTGTGCTATGAGTTCATTAAACCATGCTTTATTTCTTTTATCTTACTATGCAATGCACTATAGGTGTCACCGAGATCCTATACCGTCTAACCGGAGAGAGCTCATCCAGCGGGCGGACTACTCTTTCCAGCTAGAAGAGGGGGGTACACGCTTACAACACGTACAGCCATGCCTGAGCCCCACCTTGCGTGACCTGTAAACTGTATGCCCGAAGGCCTGTATGCCTGAAGGCCTGTATGCCCAAAGGCCTGTATGCCCGAAGGCCTATATGCCCGAAGGCCTGTATGCCCGAAGGCCAATGCTATGCTTTACGTTCTCTTTAAATCTCTGTGCGGAAATTCATTTTCATGCTTTTCTTTAAAACAAGTGATGCGTGAACAGTTCTCTATCATAATGTAAACAAGCAATAACATGGACTATCAAGATTGTAAAAAAAACATAAACTATAACTCCTAAGACCTAGCTACCCAAACCGAGCAAAACTAACTACGGCATCTCCAAAACTCCTCGAGACCACGACGTACGGTGTAGGCCAATCGGCCAAAGAAGAATCACGAGAACTTACCTCGTGTCCAAAGCAGCTCAAGCTCCGTCCACGAGCGTTGTTTCACCTAAGAAATTTACAAGGATTGACGTTAAAACAAGTTTAAGTTAATAAACTTCCAAATTGTCAAAACCTTAACTAAAGGGCTTTCTAAAAATTCTAATCCATTTCATCGAACTATTTATTCGAGAAATTTACGCTCGGCACCTAAATTCTCAAATTACGAACTTTTCTGAAAATCCTAAAATTCTCGGATTTTAAACTTTTTCACGAATTAATCCAACTTCGTCCAATAACGTCCTATACGTTTAACATACACTTAATCACGGCTAACTTATTAATTACGAACCCTAATTCGCGTTTTTAACGAAAATAAATCGAAACCCTAATTACCTAAAACGCTACGGAACTAAAGATTTAACGTTCAAAAACTGTAGAGACATACCGAGAACGTCGATTGGAGGAAGAAACGTGAAGGACGGAGGAAAAACGGAAGAGAACCGGAGGTCGGATCGTGAGAAACGTCGCGCGGCAGAGGAGAAGTCGCGAAGGAAGAAAAATGAAAATGCTCTCTGGTGTGAAATGGCGAAGGGAGAAGAGAAGATTAGGTTTTAAATTAAAATTTTACTTTGCAAATTACCGTTTTGCCCTTCTTTGATTTTTATATTCGTTTCGTCATTCGACTCGTTAATCGTCCAACGATTCAAATTCTCGAAAACTCCATATTTTTTCAATAGCTCTCGTTCATCACCAGGGCTTTATTAAAACTGTCCGTTCGCAATTTGGACCTCGTTTGCTATTTTTACGAAAACGTCTTCTACATTACGAGAGGTGTATTTACTCAGAATATAGTATTTGATCTCCGAAAATTCCCGTGAATTCCTTAAAATTCTTATTGGTCGTTAGGATCGTAATGACGCTTTCTTTTCGTGAAACGGACCTGATTTGACATAATTACCAAAAATGCCATTATATAACAAAATAACAATATAATATATTATATCCGTAATCCGTACAAGCCGGATATTACATTCTACCCTCCTTATTCAGAATTTTGTCCACAAAATTAAATCATACAAATAGATCAGGATAACTAGTCATCATATCCTGCTGTCGCTCCCATGTAGCCTCTTCCACCTCGTGGTTCCGCCATAGGACCTTGACTAGCGGAATCTCTTTGTTGCGTAGCACCTTGATGGAAGACTCCAAAATACGTACCGGTCTCACCTCATAGCTCAAGGTAGGCTGTACCTCGATATCTGTAGCCTCCACGATATGCGACGGATCGCGCAAGCACTTCCGAAGCATAGACACATGAAATACGTCGTGGATACCCTCCATAGAGGCCGGAAGCTGCAATCTGTACGCCAACTTCCCGATCCTCTTCAGAATAGGAAAGGGCCCCCCATAACGAGGGTTTAACTTACCCCTCCTTCCAAATCTCGCAACGCCTTTGAACGGAGAAACTTTCAAATAGACCTCATCGCCTTCCTCGAACTCCAGCTCTCTCCGTCTGGTGTCAGCATAGCTCTTCTGTCTGCTCTGAGCTACCTCAATGCGCTGTCGGATAATGGAAATCTTCTCTGCCGTCTGCTGCAGAATCTCAGGACCTACGATGCTGGCCTCGCCAACCTCGTCCCAGTACAACGGAGATCTACACTTTCGACCATACAGCGCCTCATACGGAGTCATGCCAATAGTAGCCTGGAAGCTGTTATTATAAGAGAACTCGATCAGTGGCAAATACCTGCTCCACGATCCCTGAAACTCCAGCACACATGCTCTGAGCATATCCTCCAGAATCTGATTCGTCCTCTCTGTCTGTCCGTTAGTCTGAGGATGAAACGCGGTGCTGAAATTAAGCTGAGTCCCCATAGCTTTGTGCAGACTCTTCCAGAACTTCGAGGTAAATCTCGGATCTCGATCTGAGACAATAGAAACTGGCACGCCGTGCAGTCTGACAATCTCCTGCACATAGAGCTCTGCGAGCTGATCCATAGACGATGCCATCCTCACAGATAAGAAGTGAGCCGATTTTGTCAATCGGTCCACGATCACCCATACGCCATCATGGCCCTTCGTCGTCCTCGGGAGCCCCACAATAAAGTCCATAGAGATCTGCTCCCATTTCCACTCCGGAATCGGCAGTGGCAATAAAGTTCCGGCCGGCCTCTGGTGCTCTGCCTTCACCTGCTGACATACCAAACAGGTCTCCACGTACTTAGCCACCTCCCTCTTCATGTTCGGCCACCAGAAGTGTTGCTTCAAGTCCCGGTACATCTTGGTACTTCCTGGGTGTACAGAATATGCCGAAGAATGTGCCTCAGCCAATATCTCCTTCTTCAGATCCTCGTCGCTAGGCACGTACCACCTATGCCTGAACTTCAGAATACCATCCTCTGATAAATGGAAATCCGACGAGTCTCCCAATGTCATGCTGGATCGAAGCTCCATACACTCCGCATCACTCTGCTGAGCCTCACGTATACGATCCAGAATAGTCGGCCTGAGGGAAATACTAGTGAGCATACTGGACAACTCTGCCACTATCTCCACGTCAAACCTCTCAATCTCAGACCGCAGCGTAACTGACATCGCTGCTAATGAAGGCTGACTCGCAGAAGGCACTCTACTCAAGGCATCAGCAACCTTGTTCGCCTTCCCTGGATGGTACTTGATATCAAAATCGTAATCTTTGACAAACTCAAGCCATCGTCTCTGTCGCATATTCAGCTCCTTCTGCGTAAATAAGTACTTCAGGCTCTTGTGGTCGGAAAATATCTCGCACTGCTGCCCATATAAATAATGTCTCCATATCTTCAGTGCGAAGACCACAGCTGCTAACTCAAGGTCGTGCGTAGGGTAATTCTGCTCGTACGGCTTCAACTGCCGAGAAGCATAAGAAATAACCCTCCCCTCCTGCATCAATACACAACCGAGTCCTACTCCCGACGCATCACAATAAACGCTGTATCTGACACCTTCAACAGGTAACGCCAGTACTGGAGCGGTGGTCAATCTCTGCTTTAACTCCATAAAACTATCATCACAAGCAGGCGACCAAATAAACTTCTCGTGCTTCCGAGTCAATCGTGTAAGAGGAAGTGCGATCTTCGAGAATCCCTCTATAAACTTCCGATAATAACCGGCCAATCCGAGAAATCCACGCACCTCACGTACGTTCTTCGGCTGTGGCCAATCTCTGACCACCTGAATCTTACTCGGATCCACTGAAACTCCGTCCTGTGATATGATATGGCCAAGGAAGCTCACTCTGTCAAGCCAGAACTCGCACTTCGAAAACTTTGGGTACAGCTGGTGCTGACATAGGGTCCTCAGAACAATCCTCAGCTGCTCCTCGTGTTCTTCCTTCGTCTTAGAGTAGATCAGGATATCGTCGATGAAAACCACCACGAACTTGTCCAGATACTCCTTGAAGACACGGTTCATCAGATCCATGAACGCTGCAGGGGCATTAGTAAGTCCAAAAGACATGACAAGGAACTCATAATGCCCATACCTCGTTCGGAAAGCCATCTTCTGAATATCATCTCCCCGGACCTTCAGCTGATAATAACCCGAGCGCAGGTCCATCTTGGAAAATACTCGGGCACCCTGTAGCTGATCAAATAAGTCGTCAATCCGGGGCAGTGGATACTTGTTCTTCACCGTGAGCTTATTCAGCTCCCTGTAATCAATGCACATCCTGAGGGTCCCATCTTTCTTCTTGACGAATAGAACAGGAGCACCCCAGGGTGAAACACTGGGTCGAATAAACCCCTTCTCTAACAGCTCATCAAGCTGAGTCCTCAGCTCTCTCAACTCAGCTGGTGCCAGTCGATACGGGTTTTTAAACCTCGGCGCGGAGTTAGGATATACGTCAATAGTGAACTCAATCTCCCGGTCTGGGGGGTAACCCGGGAAGATCATCAAGAAAGATCCCAGAGAACTCTCTGAAGGGAGAAGAGAAGATTAGGTTTTAAATTAAAATTTTACTTTGCAAATTACCGTTTTGCCCTTCTTTGATTTTTATATTCGTTTCGTCATTCGACTCGTTAATCGTCCAACGATTCAAATTCTCGAAAACTCCATATTTTGTCAATAGCTCTCGTTCATCACCAGGGCTTTATTAAAACTGTCCGTTCGCAATTTGGACCTCGTTTGCTATTTTTACGAAAACGTCTTCTACATTACGAGAGGTGTATTTACTCAGAATATAGTATTTGATCTCCGAAAATTCCCGTGAATTCCTTAAAATTCTTATTAGTCGTTAGGATCGTAATGACGCTTTCTTTTCGTGAAACGGACCTGATTTGACATAATTACCAAAAATGCCATTATATAACAAAATAACAATATAATATATTATATCCGTAATCCGTACAAGCCGGATATTACATCTAACCTGTACTCCAGTTGTCACCTACACCACAGAACACACACACACACGTAAGCTTATGCTTAGCAAGTAGGGATAACAAATATAAACAAGCACAATGCACACACAACCTCACAATACCCTAACATAACAACACAACACCACTCAGCACTACAACGCAACACAACATTACCCAGCACAACAACATAACACCACACTCCAAGGCAACTCAACAAACCGACTCAACACAACACAACAACACGACCACACAATGCTAGTTGCCCGCACCTGAAAGGATGCCTTAGTTGCCCGCACCGAAGTGCCTTAGTTGCCCGCACCGAAGTGCCTTACTCTTTAACCAACTATCACACAATGTCTTACGTATACACAGTTAGGTGCCTCTTGCAGAACCTCCCGAAGCTTGCCATATTTCAGACACTACTTCACGAAGAGGAGCCACTACACAGCTTTTGTGGAAACCTCCCGAAGCTTGCCATCTTTCAGACACTACTTCGCGACGAGAAGCCACTAAACAACTTTTGTGGAAACCTCTCGAAGCTTGCCATATTTCAGACACTACTTCGCGACGAGGAGGCACTACACAGCTTTTGTGGAAACCTCCCGAAGCTTGCCATATTTCAGACACTACTTCGTGACGAGGAGCCACTACACAGCTTTTGTGAAAACCTCCCGAAGCTTGCCATATTTCAGACACTACTTCGCGACGAGGAGCCACTACACAGCTTTTGTGGAAACCTCCCGAAGCTTGCCATATTTCAGACACTACTTCGCGACGAGGAGCCACTACACAGCTTTTGTGGAAACCTCCCGAAGCTTGCCATATTTCAGACACTACTTCGCGACGAGGAGCCACTACACAGCTTTTGTGGAAACCTCCCGAAGCTGGCCATATTTCAGACACTACTTCGCGACGAGGAGCCACTACACAGCTTTTGTGGAAACCTCCCGAAGCTCGCCATATTTCAGACACTACTTCGCGACGAGGAGCCACTACACAGCTTTTGTGGAAACCTCCCGAAGCTTGCCATATTTCAGACACTACTTCGCGACGAGGAGCCACCGCCAACAGACCACTTTCAAATCCATGCATATGCCACTAATGCTTAACCAACACAAAACATTCAAAACATGCTTAACCACAACCAAACATTTAAAACCACTCTTAACCACAACCAAACGTTTAAAACCATACTTAACCAAACATTCAAGCAACCAAATCAGAACAAAGCAACAATCTCAAACACTAATAATACACTATCAAACAATAAATCCTACCGTTCTGTGGTGTAGGCCCGAAGGCAACAAACACACGTCCATTACTTACCTGGCGTCCTAGCCCGATGAGGATTCTCGGTTACCTGTCTACCTACGGCTCGACCTACGAGAAATATTCAAACCTCATTAAATCAAGCCTACATTTACCAATTACTCTCAAACTACTATTTCTAGTTTAATCAAATTAAAATCTAACTAAATGGGCCACTAATTTGGGTTTGATAAAAACCGACTTGAAACTTCAAACGCACGTAAATTTTGCGTTGATTATCGGAATCGAACGATTCCAGCGGCCACGTACTCCTCTGATAACCTATTTTAACGTGCCAAAAGGAATTTTAAAACAAATAACTCTAGCTCGGTGAAAACTCCCAAAAACAGAACCGGATTTTTGGGTGCAACATTCCCATTTTCGATTTTTCATCAAGACTTTCTCAATTCCTCACTAATCTATCATATTCTAACCTATTATGCATACATTAACAAAATATAAAGTTTCCAAATCCAGAAGCCCCAAATTCACAGTACACACCTCACGGTTTTCACTCAGAAAACAGGGGTACACTAGCCCTCCATGGATCGCTCCTCACACACCACTAAATTCCCCAAAATTCCTTCACAAAACAACCAAGAAAACGACCCAACCACAGACTACTCCACGGCCAATTAACAGAGAGAAACATGTAGGAGAAGTTACCTGTTTCTCAGTCGGGTCTGGCGCGGAAAAACCGAACCACGCTCTGGCTTCAGCTCGCCGGAGGTTGCTCGCCTGAGCAGTGGCCGAAGTCGCGGGTCGCCGGAGGTTGCTCGCCTCTCTCTCTCTCGCTCTCGGGTGCTCGGGCTCGACGAATAACAGAATGGCGATTCTGTTGTTTGTTTTGTTTTGTTTTTTTTTTATTTTATTAATAATAATAATAATAATAATAATAATCAATACCACTTAATAAACCCACATTACCATTCTGCCCTTCAAAAAAGACCATTAAATCCCGTTCTCAAATTATAAATTTTCGTTAATAAATCGTTTAAGTCACTCTTAATTACTTTCCCTTCTTTTTGCTATTTCTTGTAAATTAAATAAAACAACTATCTTATTATACTTTTAATTTCATTCCAATTTTTCTTTTTTAAAAAAAATCCCGGGTGTTACACAAATTCATTATGAGGAAAGAATTATGCAACTCACAAAACAGAATAAAACACAAAAATTCTAAAATTTTCAAACCAGAATTTTAACCTAAACATCATAGAAAAGTCTAAACAAAACAATGTCAATTTAGGCAACAAATTAGCACAACAAACTCTCCTAAACATGAGACATCTAAAAGATTAAACAAAACACAAGCTAAAACACATTTGGAAAACACCAAAACAACACAATAATTTTCAGCAAAATAGAAACTAACACAAGAATTAAGTTTTACCATTTCATTTTCTAATCCGTTCTCTATGTAAATTCATTTTGCCAACACAAACCTAAACAGCTAAACGTGGTTCTAAAAAAAAAGAAAAATCCAAACGACCAAAAAACAATCACCTAATAGAACAGAAATTAAGACTAAAAAACATAACATTAGAACTAGCTTTTATTCAAGAATAACATTATGAAAATTAAATAGATACGGATCATGGTTAATTCATGCTAGCTTGACACGGGGGCCCTAGAGAAGGTTCTGTGTATAACCCACAAAATAAGTAAAGTGCTCGGGTGAGTGTGTGTAACACCCGAGATTTTTTTTTAAAGGAAAAATTGGAGAGAAAATAAAAGAATAATAAAATATATTGTTTTAATTAATTTAAAAGAAAAGTGAATGGTTTCTTAATTTAGGTTCGGGTATTCCCAATGAAATTAAGCTGGGGGTTATAATTTAAGAACGAGATTTAACGAAATTTGAAATTGTTGAAAACACGTGAGGGCAAAATGGTAAATGATGACTTATTAAAACAGTTTTAATTATTATTATTATTATTATTATTATTATTATTATTAAAAATAAAACAACAGAATGGCCGAAGCCATTCTGTAGTGTTCGAGCACTCGAGAACAGGGGAGAGGAGGGAGACGCGCGACGCGAGCGACGAAGGCAAGCCGTTCACCGGCGACTTCCGACGATCTCAGGCCAGACAACGGCGGCGCTTCTAGGGCTGCCATTTCTGCCCCTCGCCGTGCACAAATCGATCGGTAAGCCTGAGTTTTTACCCTGTTTTTGCTCGGTTTGTGGCCAAGGGTGACGAGTTGCGTTGAGCTCCGATCACTGGCCGTTTTTGGTCGCTCTCGTCGTCGTATTGCCGAGCTTAATGCTGGCAAAGATTGCTGAGCATCAGGGAGCTTGGAGTGAGCCAAAATCTGAGAACCCAATTTTCTGAGCTTCAGGTTTCTTGTGTGAAACCTTGATTTTTCGTTAGATTATGTTAATTGGATGTTAGGGTGGTTGATTGGTGAAAAAATAAGTGAGAATTTATGGAAAATCAGAAAGGGGAAAATTTTCAGTTTGGGGCAGATTCGGGTTTTTGCCAATTTGACCTAGCTATGGTCGTTTGTTTTAAAATTCCTTTTGGTAGGTTAAAATAGGTTAGATATCTGACGTAAAAATTATGCACGTTTGAAGTTTCGGGTCGGTTTTACAGAACCCAAATTAGTGGCCCGTTTAGTTAGGTTTTAGTTGGATTAGGCTAGAAATAGTAGTTTGAGAGTAAATTGGTGAAAGTAAGCTTGATTTAATGAAGTTTGAATATTTGTCGTAGGTCAAGCCGTAGGTGGACAGGTAACCGCATAAAACCAGCGAGCTAGGACGCCAGGTAAGTAGTGGGTAATGTTCTTTCGCCTTCGGGCCTACACCATAGAACGGTAGGTTTTATTTGTTATTGCTTTTCTTCATGTAGTGTTGTGTTATCGTTGTGCTTGGCGTTGAGTAGTGGTGTGTGTGGTGTGGCATTGCATTTCTTTGAAGCATGCATCATGATGTAGAGCACGCTAGATACGCATAGCTGCATGGTTGTCGTTGTGTGTTTGTCGTTGTGAGGGTTAACAATAGTTGGTCAAAGAGTAAGGCACTTCGGTGCGGGCAAAGAGTAAGGCACTTCGGTGCGGGCAATGAGTAAGGCACTTCGGTGCGGGCAAAGAGTACAGCACTTCGGTGCGGGCAATGAGTAAGGCACTTCGGTGCGGGCAACTAGTATTGTTTGGTCGTGTCGTCGTGTTGTGTTGAGTCGGTTTGTTAAGTTGCATTGGGGTGTTGTGTTGCATTGTTTGGCATGATAGTCGGTCAAAGAGTAAGGCACTTCGGTGCGGGCAAAGAGTAAGGTACTTTGGTGCGGGCAATGAGTAAGGCACTTCGGTGTGGGCAAAGAGTAAGGCACTTCGGTGCGGGCAATGAGTAAGGCACTTCGGTGCGGGCAACTAGTATTGTTTGGTCGTGTCGTCGTGTTGTGTTGAGTTGCATTGGGGTGTTTTGTTGCATTGTTTGGCATGATAGTCGGTCAAAGAGTAAGACATCCCTTTCGATGCAGGCAATAAAGCATCTTTCGATGCAGGCAGTTTTGTTAGGGTTGTGTTGTGTTGTCGTGTTGGGTGGTGTTGTGTTGTTGTGTGCATTGTGCTTGTTTATATTTGTTATCCCCTACTTGCTAAGCGTAAGCTTACGTGTGTGTGTGTGTTCTGTGGTGTAGGTGATGACAGGAGTACAGGTTAGAGCTACGAGGAAAGCTAGGATTGGGACGTAGTCGTTGATGTACGCTGTATGCCGGTGCGGGCAGTTGTCGGGGCGCCTCGACCATGGTCTTCGGGGGATGTGGGCTTTGTCTTTTGGCAGTTTATTGTAAATGTCTGTTTGTAGAAATGATGGGAATGCGTAACTTTCTTTTTGGTTGATGTTTTGAGAGTTATGGTATAGCTATTGGTAATTGATGTATATAGTCATAGTTAAGGGTGATGTGTCGCCCTATACTGTGGACTTTCTTCACTTAGGGATGTTAGTATTTTAGTTTCCCTCTTTACTGCTATTTGGTGATTTTGTATGCTAGATAAGCTGATGAAGAGTATTCTGGATTGGTTGGTATTTATTCCTTTGCAGGTACCTAGCATTTTGGAGGCGCCATTTTCAAGCGTTACTTTGCCGAAATTTTCGGCAAGGACGCCGTGGTGCTTAACGGTTAGGATTAAGAGAAATTAGTGAGTCTAGGCAGCTAGGTATGACATAAGAGAGCTTCGAGAGATTTAGTTTTAAATTCTGCTGTGTTTGATTTTATTTAAATTATTGGGGTTAAAGTGAGCCAAGTAGCGCTCCGAGCCAGGGTGGGTTCAGGGGTGTTACAGTGTGTAGAGTTCAAAATCCGTGGAGAAGAAAGGTGCAAGAAGATGTAGATTAAACCAAAAATAAAGACGTGATAGTGTGTGATATATGGTCGAGAGTTATAGTGGAATTAATGTTATGAAATGTAAAGAAAATAGAGAAAAATGATAGGTGAAGTGGTGTGCAAAACCGTGAGGAATAGATGAAGAAGATGGAGCAAAGATGTTAGCAAAATAAGGTGGAGTGTGTGGGGTGAATATGGCCGAAATGAAGATGACAATCAATGTATGAAATGAAGATGGAAATAGAAATACCCTTGGCAGACCCGAGAGCTATCTAATGTGTGCTTTCGGGTGCACGTTTTCCTGGAGGAAAAACGACCACCGTAGGCCTAGGTTTTTGTCCTCGAACCTTGAACTCTTAAGAGAGAAAAATGTGAGGGAAAAAGTAAGAGTTCACCTAGCAACCCAAAGCTAGGGGAGCAATGGAGGGCTCCTCCACTCGATTCAAAAATTGAGGAATACCCGAAGGTCTTCTAACACATTGGTTAGGGAAATAGAAATCTCATAAAAATGGCAAAAGGTTCTTTACACACACCAATGCTATGCTTAAATAGAAAATCCTAGGGTGGTGTTTGGAAAATGGGAGGCAGAATTTAAGCATTTGGATGAAAACTTGATCGGCGGCTAGGAGGAGGTATCCGCGTGCGCGGATCTGATTGGTGGATGCTGCCCAGCACGCCCATCTGGTGGTCTAGGTTGCTGCCGCATGCGCCCCATAAACGGCGCATAAGGCTAATTCGTGCGCGCCTCCATCCAACGTCTGATTCAGCTCCTCACCCGATCTGACACTCCAGCGTGTGCCTCATCCGATGGTTGGATGCTTACCCGCGCGCGCCTGCCTGATGCCACGCTGCTGCCCTGCGTGCGCTAGATCAATGCTCCAAGCAATCTGAGCCCTTGCTTGAACAATGGATGAGATTTTGCCAAGTCCTTGATCCTTATTGCCACTTCCAAATGTACCTGCAAAATTCATACCTCAAATTGGGCTACTCCTTTGAGCCAAGTCCTTGTTTTAGTCCATTATGTTGAAGGGTTTTTCTCTTTTATTGGCTTAGTCTTCAACCCATCATCCACCATCATACATCTAATCTTAACCATTCAATCTAGTGCATGATGCAATTTTTAATAGTTCATACAAAAAGGCTAGAGTTTGCCAAATAAGTTCAAAATAAAAATTACAAAGTTTGAGGGCCGGGAAGAGAAATTCCCATTGGGCCACTTGATAACTCCATTTGAATGCTCCAAGTGAGAAGGTGCACTGGCTGATCCTTATCTTTTGAATTGGGCTCCCAAGTGAAGTCTACAATAGGATCTAGGCTTGCAAGAAAAGCAAACTTTATCAATAAAATTGTTAAGTAAATTATGGAAAGATCTTGTGACGGGCCTCCTTTGCATGTCATACCTAATCAGAAACATGAGGTTAAGATGACAAAAATTATATCAGATAATATCACAGTAATGGAATCCAAATAAACAGCAAATTCAAACACATACACAACACAAACAAAAATCACAAACAAATAGAACATGCTTTTCAAGAAAAACATTCTGAAAATTAAACAGATACGGGCCATGGTTAATTCATGCTAGCTAATCAGAAACATGATATTAAGATGGCAAAAATTATATCGGTTCATAACAGAATTGGAATCCTCAAGAAAATAGCAAATTCCAAAACATAGACACAACATAACATGCTGAAAAATAACTTTAACAAATCACAAACAAATAATGGACATTAAACACAAAGTGTAACACCCGGTTTTCGGCGGGTTTTCAATTTTCTGCATATGAATGGCATTTCGTAAATAAGCCAAATTAAGCCCGTTTTGCAAATGGGAAGTTTTATTGGAGCCCTATAAATAAATTGGAGTATTTGGAGAAATAAGAGAAATTTTGTAGATGTAACGCCGATTTTACGAGATTTTGGTATTTCTCGTAATATAGGGGTATTTTAGTAAATATAGCAAACTAAGCCCGTTTTATGAACGGAAAGTTTTAATAGAACCCTTATGACTAATATGTATTTTATTAGAAATATGGAAATTTTAGAAATCCAAATCGAAGGTATACGGTCAAGTTTTCGTTTTTAACCCTATAGAGGTTTAATTTGTAAAAATAGTAAATGAAGTCCGTTTGATGAACGGACAGTTTCGTTACAGCCCTAGTAATAAATCAAAATTAATGGAGAAATAAGAAAATTTTAGAGAAACCAAACCGATAATCGAACAATAGGATAAACAAAAAGTTCAATGGAGGGGCAAACTTGTCTTTTTACAAGTTTAATTAATTTAAATGGGCAAAAGCCCTCTTCTCCCCTCACTTGAACGATTTTCTTTCCATAGAGGATTTCTTCCTCTCTCTGGCAATGCTTCTCAACGGCGATCCTTCCACCATTCTTCATCGATTCTTCCTCCGTTCATCGAAGTTCCTTCACGTTTTATTCTCCCCTTGTGATTCTAGGTGAGTCTCTAGTGTTTTCCGGATTTAGTTCTCGAGTTTTAGAGGTTGAATGTTTAGGGTTTCGTAGGAATTTCGTAGAAATAGTCGGGTTGTAACACCCGGGATTTTTTTTTAAATTGGAGAGAAAATAAAAGAAATAATAAAATAGGTTGTTTTAATTAAATTAAAAGAAAAGTGAATAGGTTCGGGTATTTCCTGTGAAATTAAGCCGTAGGTTATAATATAAGAACAAGATTTAATGAAATTCGAAATGGTCGAAAACACGGGAGGTCAAAACAGTAAATGAGGATTTAACTAATGGTTAGTTTTATTATTATTATTATTATTATTATAAAAAAAAAAAAAACACAAAACAACAGAATGGCCGAAGCCATTCTGTTGCTCAATTTCCCGAGCGCGAGGACAGGGAAGGGGAGAGGGCGAGGCGCGAGCGACGAAGGCGACAGCCGTTCACCGCAGTGGTTCCGACCAGACAACGTCGACGGCGTCTAGGGTTGCCATTTCCGCCGTCGCCGCGCACAAATCGATCGGTATGCATAAGTTTTTCCTTTGTTTTTGCTCTGTTCGTGGCTGAGGGTGAGGAGCGAGTTTGTGCTCCGATCACCGGCCAATTTTGGGAGCTCTCGGCATGGGTTTGCCGACCCTTGGACCAGCAATGGTCGCCGAGTTGTGGGAAGCTCAATTTGAGCGAAAAATAGTGAAACTCGATTTGGGCATTTCGGGTTTTGCTTGCAATCTCGGGATTTTTTGATTAGTTTATGTTAATTAGAGGTTAGGGTAGTTGATTGGTGAGGAATTTGGTGAGAATTGATGAAAAATCAAAATAGGGAAAATTCCGGGTTAAGGGTAGATTCTGGTTTTCTGAGTTTTGACCTAGCTACGGTCATTTGTTTTAAAATTCCTTTTGGCAGGTTAAAATAGGTTATTAGAGGAGTACGTGGCCGCTAGAATCGTTCGATTCCGATAACCAACGCAAAAGTTACTCGCGTTTGAAGTTTTGGGTCGGTTTTTACCGAACCCAAATTAGTGGCCCGTTTAAATAGGTTTTAGTTGGATTAGGCTAGAAATAGTAGTTTGAGAGTTAATTGGTGAAAGTAGGCTTGATTTTAATGAAGTTTGAATTATTGTCGTAGGTCGAGCTGTAGATGGACAGGTAACCGAGTAACCTCAGCGAGTTAGGACGCCAGGTAAGTAGAGGATGAGTGTTTGTTGCCTTCGGGCCTACACCATAGAATGGTAGGGTTTGTTTGCTTGTTTGTTATGTTTTGCTTTGTGTCATGCATCGTGTGTCATGCATCATTGTTTTCTAAACTACGAAACCACGTGTTTTGCATGCTTGAGTGGTGAGGATGAAATGGAAGATAATAAATGATTTGCAACTTGGTCTCGAGTAGAATAGTTTCGTTGGGCAAGTGGCTCGTTGAGCACCCCGCGAGGGATTTTACTCGAGATGCTATGCTAATGTACGTAATGCATCGTGAGTATGAATGCCTAGACCTGTTCGTGCTTGAAGTGCACAATGAGGATTCTACGATCGATTGGGGGTGATTCGTGTTCACCGTCCTGGACTGTGTTGGGACGTGTGCCTCCGGTCTAGCTCCGTGGATCAAGGCGTGGCCGTCCTGGACTGTGTGGGGGCGTGTGCCTACTTGATTCACCTCAAAGTGAAAGATAATTGCAACCGAAATGAAAAGAAAGCAACAGAGTGTGTAGAAACTGCATGTTAGGGTTGAGTCGAGCATTTAGTGTGTTGTTGTGCATTATTTCCCTACTTGCTAAGCGTTAGGCTTACTTTTGTGTTCTATGGTGTAGGTGGCGAGTTTTATCCTGGTGAGGTAAAGAGGACAACTGAGGACTAGGCCGCAGTCGGAGGAGTTTTGGGCATGTCGGTGCAGGCAGTTGTCGGGGCGCCTCGACCATAGTCTTCAGAGGATGTGGGGTTTTATATTTTGATTGTCTATTTTAGATGTCTGTTTGTAGAAATGATGGGAATGCTTAACTATGTGTATTTGTTGTTATAGTCATAGTTCAGGTTGATGTGTTACCCTGTATTGTGGGTTTCTTCATTTTGGTTGATTGTTGGAGATTTCGTAGGTTGGTTAGATGGTTAGGAATATTCTGGATTGGATTTTATGCAGGTATTTAGCATTTTGTAAGCGCCATTTTCAGGCGTTACTTTGCCGAAATTTTAGGGAAGAACGCCGGGGTGCTGAAAGGTTAGGGGTCAGGGAATTGGTGAGTCTAGGCAGTAAGGTATGACGTAAGAGAGTTTCAAGAGACTTAACTTTAAGAGAGCTTAGGGAGATTAGCTTTAAATTTCGTAGTGTCAGTTTTATTTTATGCTTTGGGGTTTATAATAATTATTTTAAATTATGTTTTAGCGTGAGATTGGTTAGCAAAGTAGCGCTCCGAGCCAGGGTGGGTTCGGGGGTGTTACAAGATGGTATCAGAGCATAAATGGTCGTGTCGTTCAAATGATTACCCGACAATGCCGGCCGCCGTGCAACGTGCTTCACCGACTGTAAGTATTTCTTTCCCTTTAGTTAGTTAACTGAGATTAGATTGTCTCGTCTTGTTCAGGAGTAGAACGAACATATCGTGAGTACCGGAACCACCTCGGTGGACCCCATGAACTAACCAACTTATAGACCTGTTTTTACATAGTGAATTGATAGTTCGAATAGTTAGGAATTTATTTGAAAAGCGAAACAAACAAGGTAACATTCGTAGAATAGATAAAAGTTGGATTGAGAATATAAAGCTTAGAAAGCATTATGATGTAAATGTAAGCTGATAACCAAAGGATGTGAGAAAAGAGGTAAGGTTGGTATGAGCAGAGTGTAAGCGTTAGTCAGGTAGAGGTGACAGTTGTTAGGAAAGACGTGAGTTACGTTCTAGCGTGAATACGGGCGAGGACCCGATGAGTTAAGTGTAACGCAAAATAGACCTTAGAATGAGGGAGATAGAAGATATAGATAACTGAGGGAGATACCTTAGATCATCGAGGTACCAATAGTAGCGTAAGTGAATAAATGGAAATAGCAAAATGTAGACTAGTTAGATGTACATATAGTGGGAGTATTTAGATGTGGATTATGTTTGAACATCTAATCTAAGTAAAACAGTTTTAGCACTTTTAGAGATGAGATTGATTGAGGCAAATTGGTACTTGTGGAATCTGAGTGATCATGTAGGAATGTTTATGTTAGTGAGTATCGAGGGTGGAAAAATGAGAAATTTGTTTCGAGTTAGAAAGCCCTTGAGGTATGGATCAAAGATTTTGAGGTATTAGGGGGTCAAGATTAGATGCAAGGTGATACTCAAATTATAAACATGGTTGCTCCGTAGGGAATAAGTACCAACTTAGCGGTTTACTCAATTAAGGACTATGGGGTACAAAGGTATAGTTAGAATGACCCAAACTAGGAGAGTAAGGATCGTGAATGCTACAATGAGGATTAGTGGTAGAGTAAGTAGATAAAGAAATCCTCATCGATGAATACATGAATGATTGAGTGTTAGAGTATGAGGTTAGAATGATTAGAAATTTAAATGCTTTGATTAAGTAGAATCTCTTGGAGTAAGGTGATGTTAGGAGATTTAGAATAATGTACGCGATGTTAAGAGGTATGGTAAATTAGCGAGAGGGAGTACCATTGTAGAAATGTAACGGGTAGGAGACTTAGCGAGTAGGAAGAGCAAAAGAGAGTAGATTTAATTATTAAACTTTAGAGAATAACGAATAAGAAGGAAAGAAAGGTCTCACATAGAAATTTTAAGAGTAAACTCTGAGAGTAGGTAGAAAAGAGAATTTGTAATTCTGTAGTATTTGCTGAGGTTAGGCTTGATCGGAATAAAGTGGTGGTTGTGAAATCTCTGAGTAATCACATAGAAGTATTCATCTTAATTAGTATCGAGGAATTTATTTTGAGTTGAAAAGCTACAAGACTTTGAGGTATTAGAAGGTAAAAGTTAGAGGCAAAGTGATGCTCAGGTAATAAAACTGGTGGTTGCTAGTGACAGGGGCACCGTTGTTGGAGTGTATTCAATCAAGGATGATTGGGGATATGTGAAAAGCTTACGATCGACACTCAACCTAGAAACATAGAGCCAAAATTGAAAGATGGGAATAGATAGTGTCTTGATTAGGTAGAGAAAAGACTAGCCTTTTTAAATTACGGTGATGTTTTGAGTTGCATTAAGGAGATTACTAGGTGGATTGTTGTAAAAGGAGTTAAGAGTGTAAAAAGAGTGAAGAGTAAGAGAGAATGGATGAGTTATAGTAGAGAGAATTTGGAGGAAATTAGATTGTGACCTTAGGTATCTGGTAGTGTGCCAATTGGCGATAGTTAGGCTAAGGTTGGTGGGCTTAAGAGTAAGATGTAAGTTAGAACTCAAGTAGTATAAAAGTAAGGTTGGCTGGGTATTGACTTTGGCGAGCTATCGATAGGATTTCCGTAATTGTAGAAGTACAACTGAAAGGAGGTGTAGGGCTATTAGTTAAGAGATTTAAATTAATAAGATGAAAGAATGTGCTCCACCGTAACAAACTAGGTTAGTGATTGAGAATGAAAGTTTAAAGATCTACGTAGAGTTAGGAAGCTAATAGATTGTGATATTTAGAGTCAAAGTTGAAGTTATGAGTGGCATTTATCGGAAGATACTCTAGACTATTGTAAGATTTCGTGGGTAAGGAAAATAGCTTAAGTAAGAAATAGTGGAATGTAGCCGAGGAAGTTAGAAGGTATAAAATGTGGAAAGGGGTCACACAAAAATTTTATGTGTAAGTCAGAGAATATTTAGTTTGGACCTAATGATTTGTGAGTATTTGATGATAATTGAGGTAGAAGTTGGACAAATGAAATGTAGTTGATGAATGATGAAAACTTAGGTACGATTTGTATGGGAAGCTTTGGAGTATGAGTAATAAATAAGAGAAAGTGGTAGGAATTAGTAAGTTGGTAAATAGAGGAGAATTTCATTTGAGGATTTGGGATAAGACTTTGAATTGAGAAAGTTATGTAAGTGTTTGATGGACATTAACTTAGACAAGTAAGATCTAGATAAACGGAGCTCGAAGAAAGGCCAGAGGTGAGAACTCAGCTAGAAGAGTTTGAGGGTATGAAGTAGATTATAGTTAGTGAATATGTGAATGATGTTAGAATGAGGTACGAGGTAAATAGGTGTAAGATGCGATAGTAAGATCGAAGAACTAACACTATTGAGATTGCTTTGGAAGTTTGAGATTGTTTGATGCATACATGTCTGAGTTAGAAAAGTAAGTGACTAGGTGAACTTAGTCAGGAAGATGTAGGGCTGTGGATTACACGATAGGTATTTCAGTAGATATTTCAGCCAAACAATGTTAACTAATAGGATTTAAGTTGAGAGTGGGCATTTAGGATATGTTGTACACCATTTAGAATATTGTGTGAAGAGTTGGGAACGAGTTAATCCTACAGGTTAGTAGAAGTTGAGATAAGAAGTGTACTCATTAGTATCTTAGGATTCCTCGGTTGGGGTAGCATAGAGAGTGGTCGTGGTATGTACATATTTGATAGACACGGAAGTGTGAATTGAGGAATTTGATAAACTAAATTTGAGGAAAAGTTCGAGTTGATAACTAAGTTGGAGAGATTTAATGGTCTATAGTCTAAGTCATGGGTACTCAAGTTATAGTCTAATGACGTATGAGAGGGGTGGAGGGCATAGTTAGGGAAATGAAGGAATGATCATTATTTGAGTAGTGATTATGAGCACCCAATAGATGTGTAAGACCGTAGCATAGTTGAGCTTTAGCAGGGCGACCCAGTAACCCAAATGTTAGAATATAGAGTTGGAATGGAGTGTGTAAATCGAGAAATAACAAGGCCACAAATTTTGAGGATAAAATTTTTATAAGGAGGGTGGATTGTAACACCCGGGATTTTTTTTTAAATTGGAGAGAAAATAAAAGAAATAATAAAATAGGTTGTTTTAATTAAATTAAAAGAAAAGTGAATAGGTTCGGGTATTTCCTATGAAATTAAGCCGTAGGTTATAATTTAAGACCAAGATTTAATGAAATTCGAAATGGTCGAAAACACGGGAGGTCAAAACGGTAAATGAGGATTTAACTAATGGTTAGTTTTATTATTATTATTATTATTATTATAAAAAAAAATAAAACACAAAACAACAGAATGGACGAAGCCATTCTGTTGCTCGATTTCCCGAGCGCGAGGAAAGGGAAGGGGAGAGGGCGAGGCGCGAGCGACGAAGGCGACGGCCGTTCACGGCCGTGGTTCCGACCAGACAACGTCGACGGCGTCTAGGGTTGCCATTTCCGCCGTCGCCGCACACAAATTAATCGGTATGCATAAGTTTTTCCTCTGTTTTTGCTCTGTTCGTGGCTGAGGGTGAGGAGCGAGTTTTTGCTCCGATCACCAGCCAATTTTGGGAGCTCTCGGCATGGGTTTGCCGACCCTTGGACCAGCAATGGTCGCCGAGTTGTGGGAAGCTCAATTTGAGCGACAAATAGTGAAACTCGATTTGGGCATTTCGGGTTTTGCTTGTAATCTCGGGAATTTTTGATTAGTTTATGTTAAATAGAGGTTAGGGTAGTTGATTGGTGAGGAATTTGGTGAGAATTGATGAAAAATCAAAATAGGGAAAATTCCGAGTTAAGGGCAGATTCTGGTTTTCTGAGTTTTGACCTAGCTACGGTCGTTTGTTTTAAAATTCCTTTTGGCAGGTTAAAATAGGTTATTAGAGGAGTACGTGGCCGCTGGAATCGTTCGATTCCGATAACCGACGCAAAAATTACGCGCGTTTGAAGTTTGGGGTCAGTTTTTACCGAACCCAAATTAGTGGCCCGTTTAAATAGGTTTTAGTTGGATTAGGCTAGAAATAGTAGTTTGAGAGTTAATTGGTGAAAGTAGGCTTGATTTTAATGAAGTTTGAATTATTGTCGTAGGTCGAGCCGTAGATGGACAGGTAACCGAGTAACCTCAGCGAGCTAGGACGCCAGGTAAGTAGAGGATGAGTGTTTGTTGCCTTCGGGCCTACACCATAGAACGGTAGGGTTTGTTTGCTTGTTTGTTATGTTTTGCTTTGTGTCATGCATCGTGTGTCATGCATCATTGTTTTCTAAACTACGAAACCACGTGTTTTGCATGCTTGAGTGGTGAGGATGAAATGGAAGATAATAAATGATTTGCAACTTGGTCTCGAGTAGAATAGCTTCGTTGGGCAAGTGGCTCGTTGAGCACCCCGCGAGGGATTTTACTTGAGATGCTATGCTAATGTACGTAATGCATCGTGAGTATGAATGCCTCGACCTGTTCGTGCTTGAAGTGCACAATGAGGATTCTACGATCGATTGGGGGAGATTCGTGTTGGCCGTCCTGGACTGTGTTGGGACGTGTGCCTCCGGTCTAGCTCCGTGGATCAAGGCGTGGCCGTCCTGGACTGTGTGGGGGCGTGTGCCTACTTGATTCACCTGAAAGTGAAAGATAATTGCAACCAAAATGAAAAGAAAGCAACAGAGTGTGTAGAAACTGCATGTTAGGTTTGAGTCGAGCATTTAGTGTGTTGTTGTGCATTATTTCCCTACTTGCAAAGCGTTAGGCTTACTTTTGTGTTCTATGGTGTAGGTGGCGAGTTTTATCCTGGTTAGGTAAAGAGGACAGCTGAGGACTAGGCCGCAGTCAGAGGAATTCGGGGCATGCCGGTGCAGGCAGTTGTCGGGGCGCCTCGACCATAGTCTTCGGAGGATGTGGGGTTTTATATTTTGATTGTCTATTTTAGATGTCTGTTTGTAGAAATGATGGGAATGCTTAACTATGTGTATTTGTTGTTATAGTCATAGTTCAGGTTGATGTGTTACCCTGTATTGTGGGTTTCTTCATTTTGGTTGATTGTTGGAGATTTCGTAGGTTGGCTAGATGGTTAGGAATATTCTGGATTGGATTTTATGCAGGTATTTAGCATTTTGGAGGCGCCATTTTCAGGCGTTACTTTGCCGAAATTTTCGGGAAGAACGCCGGGGTGCTGAAAGGTTAGGGGTCAGGGAATTGGTGAGTCTAGGCAGTTAGGTATGACGTAAGAGAGTTTCAAGAGACTTAGCTTTAAGAGAGCTTAGGGAGATTAGCTTTAAATTTCGCAGTGTCAGTTTTATTTTATGCTTTGGGGTTTATAATAATTATTTTAAATTATGTTTTAGCGTGAGATTGGTTAGCAAGTAGCGCTCCGAGCTAGGGTGGGTTCGGGGGCGTTACACGGGTTTTGTTAGAAACGGTTAGGTAATGCCGTATTTGCGATTATTGGACGTAGTTAGATGGTTTAAATTTTTGGGTTGCAATTTTCGGATAATTGGAGCTTGGAAAACTCCATTAATGGAGATTTATGATTTGTGAGCGTAAATTGCTCGATGAAATGCCTGAGAGAAGTTTATTAGAATTTTAAGAAATTTACTTTAGTTAGGAGTTTCGTTAGTTTACGAAATTTCATTATTTAGGCTTGATTTTGATAAAGGACATTGTGAAATTTTCTATGTGACCAAAGCTCGTGGACGGAGCTCGGCTTTCTACGGACGACAGGTAAGTTCTCGTGACTTACTGTGGCCGATTGGCCTACACCATAAGTCGAGTTTTGATGTTGAGGATTATTTGGTGATATTTATGTTTGTATGCTTTGGTTGGGTAGTTTAGGGTTAGTTGTTTTGCAGGTTAGGTTTGTATTGGTTTGATGGTACGCACGTCATATGTTTATGTTATGCTTTTATTGTCATGCATCATCATTTTACAATTGTCATGAAAAATAGATTTATGCATGGATTTCACGAAAGAAAATGAAATGCGACGACTTAAATAGACGAATGAAAATGAGACGACTAAGACGACTGAAATGAGACGACTAAGACGACTGAAATGAGATGACTGAAATGTGACGACTAACACAAACTGATAAATGAAATGAATGCACAAAAGTTATGAAAATCGCATATACATGTTCATGCATTGTCACTTACGTAGAACTTACTGAGATTTATCTCATAGGCGTCTTTATGGTGTATGTGAACTCAAAACAGGTGAGGAAGACATTCCTCCGCTCGATGAACATGCAGGTTGATGAAGGGTGCCCGTGGGAGTGCGCTGAGTAGTCGAGGCAAATTTGACCCATGGGGAGGAATGATGGTATAGGTATTTTGACATGATAAGTTAAGTGATTTAGAACGTTCATAGATAATGCATTTTGGTTATTTAGTTTTATGAATGAACGTACATAACGTCTATGTCATAAGTTTTATTTTGGAATTCTACTGGAACTGCTTGGTTGTTGAACTTCATAGGAAATTGTTTAGTTTTCAAACGGGACCACGCAGTTCGTTTCCATGAAATTCTATTCTGTTTTCAAGTATGTATAGAGTCGGTTTAAGAATTATGGGTTCAGAGAAAAATGTGCGGGTTGAAGGGTTTTGTGATGAAAGTGTTTTATTATAGTTTGATGTAGAGAAAAATGAAGTGGTAGAAGCTAGAGGTGTGAAGTATGCAGGCGGAACGAAAGGAAAACGAAGAATGGATGGCAGCTCTCTGGATTTCAAAATCCAGAGAATGGGCCAATCGATCACCAGTGAGGGCGATCAATCGGCGCCCCTGCTGGCCAAGGCGTTTTGGAAACAGAACGCTGACCGATCGATCGGCTGTTTCAGCTGATCGATCGGCGCCCCTGCTGGCCAAGGCATTCTGGAAATAGAACGCTGGCCGATCGATCGGCTATTGAAGGGGCGATCGATCGCCTGATGAAGGGGCGATCGATCACCTATGTTAATTTGCTGTTCGGGCGATTTTGCTCCTTTTTCCAATTGTTTTCTGAAGTTTTATTTTATTAGGTGTAAATATTATTTCTTTAAATGATTTTCACGCAATTACAACGACTTAGACTTCGATTTAAAGTTATTAAAGTCAAAATTTACTTAATGTTTTAAAAAGAAAAAGTTTACGGGAATTTTAAGGCTTTGTAAAATTAGGGGATGTTACACAAAGTGCTCTTAGTCAACGGTTCTGAAGAGTCTTCCAAAAACAGAAAATGCAATCTAAAAGGGGATAGGAAAGTACCTTTTAAGCAAATCAATTAATAGCTCCAAAATTACCAATTAAGGAGGTCTCTTATCTTGTGAGATGGGTACAAAAACTCACGAACAGGGGTTAGGAAAGACACACAAAGCAATGGATCGAACATCCTAACAAATAGAAAATCACCTGCGTGGGACATTCTAATTCATTTTAAAACAACACTTAAAAACAAGAAAATAGATTTATAAAACACAAATAAAAGTATTAGAAAAGCAGTTTTGGAAAAACAAGACAAAAGCAGAAATATGTTGTAACAGCCCCAGAGGGATCGTCACATAATCCATATATTTCTTAATCGTTTAATTCTTATTACTCACACTCTACTCATTTTCGGAAATATTTTTTTTTTTGAAACATAACTTAACTCAAAATGTCGTACATAATTCACTAGGCATCATTGGGCAAAGGAATACTTTACGCATCTGCCGGCGGGTAGTGCAATGTGTATCGGCTGGTGAAGGGAAACTTAAACCTTTAGACTGCACCAGCCGATTGAGGAATAAACCACATCTACCGGTCACTAGACGACAAAACCATGTTTATATCATCCGGTAAAGAGACCTCTTACATCATCCGATGAAATAAGGAGACATCATTCGGTGAACATGTGCTTCTCACGTGAATAATTAAAACATGATCCGTCCTATGGCTTAAACACTCTACATCTGCCGATCGCTAGACGACAAAATAGCACTTTCATCATCCGATGGCTTAAACACTCTACATCTGCCGATCGCTAGACGACAAAATAGCACTTTCATCATCCGATGGCTTAAACACTCTACATCTGCCGATCGCTAGACGACAAAATAGCACTTTCATCATCCGATGGCTTAAACACTCTACATCTGCCGATCGCTAGACGACAAAATAGCACTTTCATCATCCGATGGCTTAAACACTCTACATCTGCCGATCGCTAGACGACAAAATAGCACTTTCATCATCCGATGGCTTAAACACTCTACATCTGCCGATCGCTAGACGACAAAATAGCACTTTCATCATCCGATGGCTTAAACACTCTACATCTGCCGATTGCTAAACGACGAAATAGCACTTTCATCATCCGATGGCTTAAACACTCTACATCTGCCAATCGCTAGACGACAAAATAGCACTTTTGTCATCCGATGGCTTAAACACTCTACATCTGCCAATCGCTAGACGACAAAATAGCACTTTCATCATCCGATGGCTTAAACACTCTACATCTGCCGATCGCTAGACGACAAAATAGCACTTTCATCATCCGATGGCTTAAACACTCTACATCTGCCGATCGCTAGACGACAAAATAGCACTTTCATCATCCGATGGCTTAAACACTCTACATCTGCCAATCGCTAGACGACAAAATAGCACTTTCATCATCCGATGGCTTAAACACTCTACATCTGCCGATCGCTAGACGACAAAATAGCACTTTCATCATACGATGGCTTAAACACTCTACATCTGCCGATCGCTAGACGACAAAATAGCACTTTCATCATCCGATGGCTTAAACACTCTACATCTGCCGATCGCTAGACGACAAAATAGCACTTTCATCATCCGATGGCTTAAACACTCTACATCTGCCGATCGCTAGACGACAAAATAGCACTTTCATCATCCGATGGCTTAAACACTCTATATCTGCCAATCGCTAGACGACAAAATAGCACTTTCATCATCCGATGGCTTAAACACTCTACATCTGCCAATCGCTAGACGACAAAATAGCACTTTCATCATCCGATGGCTTAAACACTCTACATCTGCCGATCGCTAGACGACAAAATAGCACTTTCATCATCCGATGGCTTAAACACTCTACATCTGCCGATCGCTAGACGACAAAATAGCACTTTCATCATCCGATGGCTTAAACACTCTACATCTGCCAATCGCTAGACGACAAAATAGCACTTTTGTCATCCGATGGCTTAAACACTCTACATCTGCCGATCGCTAGACGACAAAATAGCACTTTCATCATCCGATGGCTTAAACACTCTACATCTGCCGATCGCTAGACGACAAAATAGCACTTTCATCATCCGATGGCTTAAACACTCTACATCTGCCAATCGCTAGACGACAAAATAGCACTTTTGTCATCCGATGGCTTAAACACTCTACATCTGCCGATCGCTAGACGACGAAATAGTACTTTCACCATCCGGTGGCTTAAACACTCTACATCTGTTGATCGCTAGACGAAAAAATAGCACTTTCATCATCCGATGGCTTAAACACTCTACATCTGCCGATGACGTCAGCCGGATGATCGCTTTATCCAGCTTCTATCACACGGCAGAAAAACACTATAATCATCTAACAACTTCATCCAATAGAAAATACCACAACTCACCCAAATCTTATCTTAGTAACTACAAACCTCAAGGAGTAAGAATCATAGACTCATCCAAAACACGCATAGCGGAAGGCTTAAGCAAAAAAACCCATTCAATAATCCGTAAAATCGTTATCAGACTCTGAAGTCAAATCATTCAAATCCGAATCTCATTGTTATAAGAAATTTTGTTCTACTTAGTCATCTGTTTATCATAAACTTCTCTGACTTACTATGAGCATAACGAGGGGACTTAATCACCTATCCAGCCTTGCACTGTCATACTGAGCATCCTCCGGCAACCAGCTTTAAGCATCATCTCTGGACTGAAAATCCTCACCTGCTAACTCTTCACCTACATCATAAGGTTTAACTATAAGCCTAATGCTTAGTAAGGAATGCAACACTAACATGGGTGCATGAATGTATAATTTGGGAAATCACATGCTCATGAGTCTTTTCTTGTTCATATCTTTGCTCGTAATCATCATTCATAGTCATGGATCATATTCATCAATCATAGTCATGGATCATATTCATCAATCATAGTCATGGATCATATTCATCATTCATAGTCATTGATCATATTCATCATTCATAGTCATTTATCATATTCTTCGTTTAAGTTGTGTGGATTAAGAGGGGATTTGTGCCGGTAAAGGGGGTTTGACAGTGAGAGTGCACATAGTTCCCTTGCGGGTCGTATCATGGTCCTTCTTTTGGACAGTGACATACGCCAAACTGCCCCCAACCCTCTCTTAATTCATGTTGCATAAGTTTTATATTCTTATCTTGTTCATGCGAAGACATGCTCTTAAAACATTTTCATATGCATAAAACATTCATGATGCATGGACATGAAAATTCTTAAATCATCAACCTACAGAACTGAGTACCATTCGACATGAAACTTTACCACTGAGCTAATCATTAGCATAAACAATAGACAGTAACATAAGGGAAACTTCTATTCATCATATGAGTTTCTACCTAGCATTCTTTGATGTAGGGTCCTAATGACGGAGAAACCTATTCATTCACTTACCTGGTCTCCTTAGCAATTTGAGCTCCTTTCTCTTCCAACTTCCTCACCTAAAACATTTACATTGCAGTAGTTAAAACAAAATCCTATTAGTTCTAATCACAAGTTATCCTAGGATCTAATAGCTATAGTCACTCCCGAATCCTTAGTATAGTTCTCTATGCAGTTTGAAATCCAAAACCCAGAACAAACAGATTCGATAAGCGATATCTCAGGGTTGTTTGTTTAATGTCCCAAAATCGATTCGGAATAACATTACTACATTCAGATTTTAAATATCCTTACTAATACTCTGCCATTGAAGAATCCAGAACCTCAACACATAGCTGAAACAGAGCTTAACGACTGAAAGATAGCTACATTGTCAAACTCGTACCTCAAGCACAAAGTAGCCGAGAAGCAGCAAGGATACCGATCGTCGAAGGAGGGATTTCCAACTGACACAGAGCGAGAGCTTGGGAGAGAAGAAATCACCGGGAATTGGGGATGTCGGCTACAGTGGTTTAAATGAGGTTTGAATCCTTTCCTGTTTCTTTAAATACTGGCCTCAATCCTCCATTATTACAACTTTGCCACTCAACCTAGTTTAGATCCACATGTAATTAATTAAGCTTGGCATAAAACCCTAAACCGTGAAGATTGAATATTCGTGACCGTTAATACAGTTTAGAAAGTCACCTGGTTGAAGTTGTCGGGTGTTACATCCACCCCTCCTTAAACAAAATTTTTGTCCCCGAAAATTGATCAAGCGAAGAGTTCAGGATATCTATCCATCATGTCCTGCTGTCTTTCCCATGTGGCTTCCTCGATACCATGATTCATCCATAAAACTTTCACCAGTGGAATTTCTTTATTCCTCAGAGTTTTTACTGTAGATTCCAAAATTTGCACCGGCTTCTCTTCATACATTAACGATGGTTCAATTTCGACATCCTTTGGCTTAACAACGTGTGTAGGATCCTGTATGCATTTCCTTAACATTGACACATGGAAAACATTATGCACCTTTTCCAGCGATGGAGGCAATTGCAATCTATATGCCGTACTGCCAATCCTTTCTAAGATGGGGAATGGTCCAATAAATCATGGGTTTAGCTTTCCTTTCTTACCAAATCTTAAAACTCCTTTAAATGGTGAAATCCTCAGGAAAACTTCATCGCCAACAGAAAACTCAAGGTCTCTTCTCCTCTGGTCTGCATAACTCTTCTGTCGGCTCAGTGCAGTTATCATTCTTTTCCTAATAGTGGCAATCTTGTCCAACATTTGTTGCAAAATCTCGGGACCTAGGAGTTTTGCTTCATCGACCTCATCCCAGTACAAAGGTGACCTGCACTTCCTGCCATACAGTGCCTCATAAGGTGCCATACCTATGGTGGATTGGTAACTATTGTTGTAAGAGAATTCAACCAATGGCAGGTATCGACTCCATGATGTCTGGAACTCAAGCACACATGCCCTCAACATATCCTCAAGTATTTGAATTGTCCATCCAGATTGTCCATCGGTTTGTGGGTGGAAGGCAGTGTTGAAAGATAATTTTGATCCTAATGTGCTTGTAAGCTTTGCCAAAACCTTGAGGTGAATCTAGGATCACGATCGGATACAATAGATAATGGAACTCCATGCAATCTGATGATTTCTTGGACATACAGATCAGCAAGCTGGTCCATTGTGAAAGTCATTCTTACAGGTATAAAGTGTGCCGACTTTGTCATTCTATCAATCACGACCCAAATACTATCATGTCCCTTAGTTGTCTTTGGCAAACCTACTACAAAATCCATAGCAATATTTTCCCACTTCCATTCAGGGATTGGTAGGGGTTGAAGGGTACCTCCTGGGCGTTGGTGTTCTGCCTTAACCTGTTGGCATATCAAACATGACTCCACATACATAGCAACATCCCTTTTCATATTTGGCCACTAATAATGTAACCTTAAATCCCGATACATCTTGGTGCTACCAGGATGCACAGAAAAGGAAGAAGAATGAGCTTCAGCCAAGATCAACTCACGCAACTCCTTATCATTCGGAACGTACCATCGGTTCTTAAATTTCAAAGTGCCATCACTAGAGAGACTGAACTCCGAGGAGACGTCCTTTAACTTATTCATCATGCTACTATTCTCCTTCGAATCCTTTTGTTGTGCCTCCTTGATCCTGTCCAAAATAGTTGGTCGGATAAATAAATCAGCCAGTAAAGCTGACAGCTCGGGAACTATTTCCAATTCGAACCTCTGAACTTTCTTCCTCAGAGGTATAGACATGGTTGATAATGCGGGTTGCATTGTCGTTGACATTCTGCTTAAAGCATCGGCTATAGCATTAGCCTTGCCTGGATGATACTTAATTTCGAAGTCATAGTCTTTAACAAATTCTAACCAACGTCTCTATCTCTTGTTTAATTCCTTTTGAGTAAAGAGGTACTTCAGGCTTTTATGGTCGGAAAATACCTCACACTGTTGTCCATACAGATAATGTCTCCAAATCTTTAATGCAAACACAACTGCGGCTAATTTCAAATCGTGAGTGGGGTAGTTCTGTTCATAATTCTTTAGCTGCCTAGAGGCATACACTATAACCTTGCCTTCTTGCATCAAAAAACACCCCAGTCCAACTTTGGATGCATCACAATAAACACTAAACTTTCCTCCTTTAGTTGGGAGAGTCAAAAGTGGAGCTGTTGTTAACTTCAGCTTAAGTGTCTGGAAGCCATCTTCACAAGCTTCGGTCCAAGAGTACTTGGTGTCCTTCTTTGTCAAACTAGTTAAAGGCTTAGCTATCATAGAAAATCCTTTAATAAACTTCCTATAATAGCCTGCCAAACCAAGAAAACTACGGAATTCACTAACATTCCTTGGCTGTGGCCAGTCCTTAACAGCCTGAATCTTAGTTGGATCTACTGATATACCCTCAGCAGAAATGACATGGCCTAAAAAGTTAACCTTATACAACCAGAACTCACATTTGGATAACTTGGCATAAAGTTGTTGCTGTCTCAGGGTGGTCAAAACTATCCTTAAGTGTTCCATATGGTCAGCCTCAGTCTGTGAGTATATGAGAATATCATCTATAAATACAATCACAAACTTGTCCAAGTAATCACGAAACATTAGATTCATCAAATCCATAAAAGCTACAGGTGCATTGGTTAACCCAAACGACATCACAAGGAATTCATAATGTCCATAGCGGGTCCTAAAAGCTGTCTTAGGTATATCACTTTCCTTAACCTTCAGTTGGTAGTACCCCGAACGCAAGTCAATCTTTGAAAACACCTTAGATCCTTGCAATTGGTCAAACAAGTCGTCGATTCGGGGCAAGGGGTATTTATTCTTAATCGTCAACTTGTTCAGTTCTCGGTAATCTATGCACATCCTTAGGGAACCATCTTTCTTCTTAACGAACAACACAGGTGCACCCCAGGGAGAACTACTAGAGCGTATGAATCCCTTATCTACTAATTCCTGTAGTTGGACTTTTAACTCCTTTAGCTCGACAGGTGCCATGCAATAAGGATTCTTAGATATGGGTAATGCCTTGGGATGCGTATCAATTACAAATTCTATTTCTCTATCGGGCGGTAATCCTGGCAAATCATCCATAAACACATCAGGGAACTCTTTAATTATAGAAATATCTTGTAGCTCTACTTTGTTCTTTACCTAATTATCGATCACACTGGCTAGATAACTCTCACAACCATCTTTCAATAACCGCTGAGCCTCTAGCGAGGATATAATCGGTATCTTACTTATTTTCGGGATAGCTTGGAAAGTGTACTGATCTCCATTAGGGGGTCGAAACTCGACCAATCCAGACCTACAACTTATCGTGGCATAATGCCTGGATAACCAATCCATTCCTAATATAACTTCATATCCCTTCATGTCAACTACAATCAGTTCTACATATAACTTCTTATCTCCTAGGGACACAATATCGCCTTTCAATATCTGCTCAGAATACAAGGACTTTCCCGATGGTAACATCACACTATATGGCCTATCAGCTGGTAAGTATTCTAACTTATGCTTACACGCAAACAAGGTCGCAATAAATGCGTGTGTGGCACCCGTGTCTATAAGTGTATAAGCAGAAACACCACAGATCATAATTGTACCTGTTATGACCGTATGCTGCATGGTGTCTTCGTCTTCCAACATAGCAAAGACTCGGGGCATTACTCTTGCTCGATTTGGATCGGGTGGCATGGGGCAGTCTCTGACTACATGTCCGACCTTGTCACTTCTAAAACAGCGGCCAGAAAGTAACTTGCATTTGCCGGGATGGTTCTTCTGACAGGTGGGGCATTGAGGGGCTATTGGTCGCTTTCCTTTTCCCTGATCATCATTTGGATTGAAGGGTCTCTTTATACCTTGTTGTTGTTCTGGTCCCCTGTTCTGTTGCGGCTGCCATCCTTTGTTCTGACGTGGTGGCGGCTGAGTTTCTTTCGTGAATTTTCTTGGTTGCTCACGCTGGGCATATGCTGTCATTTCTGCCTCTTCTAGCTCCAAGGCCTTAGCCGTCACTTCACCATAAGGTACATTGTGTATCCCAGCAGTCTTTACTTTCATGTACAAACTCGGCTTCAGTCCCTGAATAAATTGGTAAATCCTGTCCTCATCATCCTCAATCATTCAGGGAGCAAACCGTGATAAAGCATCAAATTTGCATATGTAATTCGTCACAGAGCCAGTTTGTCGCAGATTCATGAACTCCTTCTTCTTGTTGGCCCGAACAGTCCTATTGAAGTACTTGTCTAAGAAGGCAGTCTTAAACATTTCCCAGGTCATAGCTCCGGCATTAGCGGTGTTCTGGATTGAATCCCACCAATGCCTTGTACTCAATTCAAAATGAAAGACAGCATATGTGACCTTATCTCCTTCATCAACCTTTGCGTACTTAAACATGTCTTCTATCTTTCGAACCAACTCCTCAGCATAAATAGGATCTGAAACATGTCCATTAAACACCGGGGGTCGAAGCTGGTGGAAACGCTCACCCCCATGATCATGAGTTACATTAGTACTGGAGTTGCCTTGTTCTCTCTACGACAAAATAGCACTTTCATCATCCGATGGCTTAAACACTCTACATCTGCCGATCGCTAGACGACAAAATAGCACTTTCATCATCCGATGGCTTAAACACTCTACATCTGCCGATCGCTAGACGACAAAATAGCACTTTCATCATCCGATGGCTTAAACACTCTACATCTGCCGATCGCTAGACGACAAAATAGCACTTTCATCATCCGATGGCTTAAACACTCTACATCTGCCGATCGCTAGACGACAAAATAGCACTTTCATCATCCGATGGCTTAAACACTCTACATCTGCCGATCGCTAGACGACAAAATAGCACTTTCATCATCCGATGGCTTAAACACTCTACATCTGCCGATCGCTAGACGACAAAATAGCACTTTCATCATCCGATGGCTTAAACACTCTACATCTGCCGATCGCTAGACGACAAAATAGCACTTTCATCATCCGATGGCTTAAACACTCTACATCTGCCGATCGCTAGACGACAAAATAGCACTTTCATCATCCGATGGCTTAAACACTCTACATCTGCCGATCGCTAGACGACAAAATAGCACTTTCATCATCCGATGGCTTAAACACTCTACATCTGCCGATCGCTAGACGACAAAATAGCACTTTCATCATCCGATGGCTTAAACACTCTACATCTGCCGATCGCTAGACGACAAAATAGCACTTTCATCATCCGATGGCTTAAACACTCTACATCTGCCGATCGCTAGACGACAAAATAGCACTTTCATCATCCGATGGCTTAAACACTCTACATCTGCCGATCGCTAGACGACAAAATAGCACTTTCATCATCCGATGGCTTAAACACTCTACATCTGCCGATCGCTAGACGACAAAATAGCACTTTCATCATCCGATGGCTTAAACACTCTACATCTGCCGATCGCTAGACGACAAAATAGCACTTTCATCATCCGATGGCTTAAACACTCTACATCTGCCGATCGCTAGACGACAAAATAGCACTTTCATCATCCGATGGCTTAAACACTCTACATCTGCCGATCGCTAGACGACAAAATAGCACTTTCATCATCCGATGGCTTAAACACTCTACATCTGCCGATCGCTAGACGACAAAATAGCACTTTCATCATCCGATGGCTTAAACACTCTACATCTGCCGATCGCTAGACGACAAAATAGCACTTTCATCATCCGATGGCTTAAACACTCTACATCTGCCGATCGCTAGACGACAAAATAGCACTTTCATCATCCGATGGCTTAAACACTCTACATCTGCCGATCGCTAGACGACAAAATAGCACTTTCATCATCCGATGGCTTAAACACTCTACATCTGCCGATCGCTAGACGACAAAATAGCACTTTCATCATCCGATGGCTTAAACACTCTACATCTGCCGATCGCTAGACGACAAAATAGCACTTTCATCATCCGATGGCTTAAACACTCTACATCTGCCGATCGCTAGACGACAAAATAGCACTTTCATCATCCGATGGCTTAAACACTCTACATCTGCCGATCGCTAGACGACAAAATAGCACTTTCATCATCCGATGGCTTAAACACTCTACATCTGCCGATCGCTAGACGACAAAATAGCACTTTCATCATCCGATGGCTTAAACACTCTACATCTGCCGATCGCTAGACGACAAAATAGCACTTTCATCATCCGATGGCTTAAACACTCTACATCTGCCGATCGCTAGACGACAAAATAGCACTTTCATCATCCGATGGCTTAAACACTCTACATCTGCCGATCGCTAGACGACAAAATAGCACTTTCATCATCCGATGGCTTAAACACTCTACATCTGCCGATCGCTAGACGACAAAATAGCACTTTCATCATCCGATGGCTTAAACACTCTACATCTGCCGATCGCTAGACGAAAAAATAGCACTTTCATCATCCGATGGCTTAAACACTCTACATCTGCCGATCGCTAGACGACAAAATAGCACTTTCATCATCCGATGGCTTAAACACTCTACATCTGCCGATCGCTAGACGACAAAATAGCACTTTCATCATCCGATGGCTTAAACACTCTACATCTGCCGATCGCTAGACGACAAAATAGCACTTTCATCATCCGATGGCTTAAACACTCTACATCTGCCGATCGCTAGACGACAAAATAGCACTTTCATCATCCGATGGCTTAAACACTCTACATCTGCCGATCGCTAGACGACAAAATAGCACTTTCATCATCCGATGGCTTAAACACTCTACATCTGCCGATCGCTAGACGACAAAATAGCACTTTCATCAATCATAGTCATGGATCATATTCATCAATCATAGTCATGGATCATATTCATCATTCATAGTCATTGATCATATTCATCATTCATAGTCATTGATCATATTCATCATTCATAGTCATTGATCATATTCATCATTCATAGTCATTGATCATATTCATCATTCATAGTCATTGATCATATTCATCAATCATAGTCATGGATCATATTCATCATTCATAGTCATGGATCATATTCATCATTCATAGTCATTGATCATATTCATCATTCATAGTCATTGATCATATTCATCATTCATAGTCATGGATCATATTCATCATTCATAGTCATGGATCATATTCATCATTCATAGTCATTGATCATATTCATCATTCATAGTCATTGATCATATTCATCATTCATAGTCATTGATCATATTCATCATTCATAGTCATGGATCATATTCATCATTCATAGTCATTGATCATATTCATCATTCATAGTCATGGATCATATTCATCATTCATAGTCATGGATCATATTCATCATTCATAGTCATTGATCATATTCATCATTCATAGTCATTGATCATATTCATCATTCATAGTCATTGATCATATTCATCATTCATAGTCATTGATCATATTCATCATTCATAGTCATGGATCATATTCATCATTCATAGTCATTGATCATATTCATCATTCATAGTCATGGATCATATTCATCATTCATAGTCATGGATCATATTCATCATTCATAGTCATGGATCATATTCATCATTCATAGTCATTGATCATATTCATCATTCATAGTCATTGATCATATTCATCATTCATAGTCATTGATCATATTCATCATTCATAGTCATTGATCATATTCATCATTCATAGTCATTGATCATATTCATCAATCATAGTCATGGATCATATTCATCATTCATAGTCATTGATCATATTCATCATTCATAGTCATGGATCATATTCATCATTCATAGTCATGGATCATATTCATCATTCATAGTCATTGATCATATTCATCAATCATAGTCATGGATCATATTCATCATTCATAGTCATTGATCATATTCATCAATCATAGTCATGGATCATATTCATCAATCATAGTCATGGATCATATTCATCATTCATAGTCATGGATCATATTCATCATTCATAGTCATTGATCATATTCATCATTCATAGTCATTGATCATATTCATCAATCATAGTCATGGATCATATTCATCATTCATAGTCATTGATCATATTCATCATTCATAGTCATGGATCATATTCATCATTCATAGTCATTGATCATATTCATCATTCATAGTCATTGATCATATTCATCATTCATAGTCATTGATCATATTCATCATTCATAGTCATGGATCATATTCATCATTCATAGTCATTGATCATATTCATCATTCATAGTCATGGATCATATTCATCATTCATAGTCATTGATCATATTCATCAATCATAGTCATGGATCATATTCATCATTCATAGTCATTGATCATATTCATCATTCATAGTCATTGATCATATTCATCATTCATAGTCATTGATCATATTCATCAATCATAGTCATGGATCATATTCATCAATCATAGTCATGGATCATATTCATCATTCATAGTCATGGATCATATTCATCAATCATAGTCATGGATCATATTCATCATTCATAGTCATTGATCATATTCATCAATCATAGTCATGGATCATATTCATCAATCATAGTCATGGATCATATTCATCATTCATAGTCATTGATCATATTCATCATTCATAGTCATTGATCATATTCATCATTCATAGTCATTGATCATATTCATCATTCATAGTCATGGATCATATTCATCAATCATAGTCATGGATCATATTCATCATTCATAGTCATTGATCATATTCATCATTCATAGTCATTGATCATATTCATCATTCATAGTCATTGATCATATTCATCATTCATAGTCATTGATCATATTCATCATTCATAGTCATTGATCATATTCATCATTCATAGTCATTGATCATATTCATCATTCATAGTCATGGATCATATTCATCATTCATAGTCATTGATCATATTCATCATTCATAGTCATGGATCATATTCATCATTCATAGTCATTGATCATATTCATCATTCATAGTCATTGATCATATTCATCATTCATAGTCATGGATCATATTCATCAATCATAGTCATGGATCATATTCATCAATCATAGTCATTGATCATATTCATCATTCATAGTCATTGATCATATTCATCATTCATAGTCATTGATCATATTCTTCGTTTAAGTTGTGTGGATTAAGAGGGGATTTGTGCCGGTAAAGGGGGTTTTACAGGGAGAGTGCACATAGTTCCCTTGCGTGTCGTATCATGGTCCTTCTTTTAGACAGTGACATACGCCAAACCGCCCCCAACCCTCTCTTAATTCACGTGCATAAGTTTTATATTCTTATCTTGTTCATGCGAAGACATGCTCTTAAAACATTTTCATATGCATAAAACATTCATGATGCATGGACATGAAAATTCTTAAATCATCAACCTACAGAACTGAGTACCATTCGACATGAAACTTTACCACTGAGCTAATCATCAGCATAAACAATAGACAGTAACATAAGGGAAACTTCTATTCATCATATGAGTTTCTACCTAGCATCCTTTGATGTAGGGTCCTAATGATCGAGAAACCTATTCATTCACTTACCTGGTCTCCTTAGCAATTTATGCTCCTTTCTCTTCCAACTTCCTCACCTAAAACATTTACATTGCAGTAGTTAAAACAAAATCCTATTAGTTCTAATCACAAGTCATCCTAGGATCTAATAGCTATAGTCACTCCTGAATACTTAGTATAGTTCTCTGTGCAGTTTGAAATCCAAAACCCAGAACAGACAGATTCGATAAGCGATATCTCAGGGTTGTTTGTTTAATGTCCCAAAATCGATTCGGAATAACATTACTACATTCAGATTTTAAATATCCTTACTAATACTCGGCCATTGAAGAATCCAGAACCTCAACACATAGCTGAAACAGAGCTTAACGACTGAAAGATAGCTACATTGTCAAACTCGTACCTCGAGCACAAAGTAGCTGAGAAGCAGCAAGGATACCGATCGTCGAAGGAGGGATTTCCAGCTGACAGAGAGCGAGAGCTTGGGAGAGAAGAAATCGTCGGGAATTGGGGATGTCGGCTACAGTGGTTTAGATGAGGTTTGAATCCTTTCCTTTTTCTTTAAATACTAGCCTCAATCCTCCATTATTACAACTTTGCCACTCAACCTAGTTTAGATCCACATGTAATTAATTAAGCTTGGCATAAAACCCTAAACCGTGAAGATTGAATATTCGTGACCGTTAATACAGTTTAGGAAGTCACCTGGTTGAAGTTGTCGGGTGTTACATATGTACAACAATTTCACCAAACAAAACTCCACAAATAAAGGCCTAAACATGCTCCTAAACAACAAAAACAAAGACCCAAAACAAAAACAATTATCAAATACTTAACATAATTAAAAAAAAAAAGCAAAACAGCAACAAAATTCAAGTTTAACAACCCAAAATTCAATATGGGAAACAGAAACAAGACTCAATGAACATAAACAAACATGCTAATAAGAGACACTAACTAAACAGACTTGAAAAACAAAACACACTGTTTAAACAAGATACCACTATCAGGTTTTATCAGAGACAACAAACTGAAAAATAGAAACAAATCCTAAGCTAAACATGCTAATCTATCGGTGAAAAATCAGAGAACAATTGGCAAAGAAAATAGAAAAATAAAACTCAAAATAAAAGCAGAAACAAAACAGAATTGTTAAGCTTCAAATGTGACATGCATCAAGGTTCTAAGAAGGCTTAACATGCTGGATGACAGAAACAGACAAACAGCAAAAGATGCAGAATCAAAACACTAAAATGAAGCAAAGACAACAGAAACGTGCTGGAACCTATGATGATGTTTCGGTCACAAAAACAGAACAGTAAAATAAAACAAAAACAAATCATAAGCTAAACATGCTGCCAACTTTCTTGATCATACGTTCAATTTATCCAAGCAGATTTCATGCTAAGCTGTTGGAAAACACAGACAACCATTCTAAAAACAAAAACTAAAATCCAACAAAACAGGACATACATGCTTAACACAAAACAGAAAACAGAGAACAAATACGCTAACTCAAGATGGAAAACTCTTTAGTTAATCCTCAACAGAATTGAAACATGCGTAAAAATGCAATGCTGATGATTGAAACCAAAATTGAAGACTCGACAGTAAAACAGACAAATTACAAAATAGAACACGCAGACAAAAAAATGCAAAAAACAGAGGATGGAAAACTTGAAATGGAAACTGCAGCATAGTGAAATGGGTGATTGTTATTTCCAGTAAGAGAAGTCTGAAAATTACCTCACATGATCACTAAGAAACGATGGGACCCATGCTGGTCCTTTAGATGCAGAAGAGCACCAAAGGCAGAGGCTGCTTCATGGGAAGAACTGCCAGCAATGGGAGAAAAGCCATTCATTCACAAAGATTCTCCCTCAGAAGCTGCCGACAGTGAGAGTGGAATGTGAGGGGTCCCCCAGCTGGCCCAGAATCAATGAATTGCTCCAGGAAAAGAATTCATCGTTGCTGATGAAATTCTCAATTGAGGGAAATGGGATTTTGGCTGCCTTCTCCCATGGATTCCCAACTCAAAAGAAGGAGAGAAAGATGGATAAAAGTTCCACTGAGTAACACAAACTCAGTGGAACAATCAGTGGCCTTCAGGCGTAGAGCGCCAACGCACCAGAGAACCTCTCGGTTTCTCTCTCGCTCAAGAGAATACAAAGCTTCACTCTGTAATTTCCAAATATTTGATTCAACAAAAACTTCATTACAAAACTACAAGAGAAGCTTAAATAAGCAGAAAAGAGATCAGAGCTTTCTGGCGAAGAAAGCTGAAGAAGATGACCGTTGGAGGTAGCTGTTGGAGTGAACCAGGTCGAGTAACCAGACCGACCGGATGGACCATGATGCTACTAGGCGGGCGTTGCGCCTTAGGTGCTGCGCGCTGGTGCTACTTGCATGCTGATACCTGCCAGTTGTTCGATGAAATGCCTAAAAAAAAAACAGCTTCTTACTCCTTGCCTTTAACCTTTCCAAGCTATTTAGAAGATTATTACAAACGTACATTCTAAAAGAAACAACGCTAAAATTTGCCAATTAACAAGTTTTTAATGAAACTAAAGTTTCCTAAAAATTTAATACAATGCCCGGTTAAAAAATTTGAAATAAAGGGAAAAAAAAATCCTTCTTCATTGATTTCTTTCCAAGCCTTGAGAAGCCATTTACCTACAAAATTCCACAAGCCCATTAAATAAATACTTACCTTGGCTTGTGCTAGACGGATCGGGTCGTAGGCATATCAATGTCCAAGGCCCATAATACATTTAAACTATTTTCTAACGAATTTAATTCTTTTGCATGTGACAGTCTCTTCAAGAGCTTGGAATGAGAGCCTAGCTCTATGGACATGGACCAACCTTTACATGTCATCACTTGGGATGCACTGATTAAAGGAAATAAAGAGGGAATTTGTCTTCCCTACATCAACACCGTGTAATCTATTTTATTTGAACTAATTTGGCAAACACTAGCCTTTATGTGTTGGCAAACAATTAGTCATTTTATGCATGCATTTAGATTGTGTGGTTAGGTTAGATGTTTGCTAGGATTAGATGTATGGTGGTGGCTAAATTTGGGTTACATAATTGGTCACTTGCTAGTGTGGTTGGCACGACCATGGAGAGAGCTAAGGCATGGCTTGAATCGGTTGCACCAATGGCATTCAAGCTCAAAGAAGACATGGATTTGTGACTTAGATAAAGAAGTACGAAGTTAGTGCTCACAAGGATTGATGACGTGACACAAAGGGGGAGAGCTTGATGAAGAGAAGCACATTCAATCCTCACCATCCGCGTGCCACACATCTCGGCCCAACACCTAGCCGAGTGATCTAATGGTTTCTTGTAAAACCCTAGCCACTTAGGTTAGCTATTTAAGCATTGTTTTTGGTGGTTGTAAGGGTCTTTTGGTGAAATGAGAATAACCTAATTTCTTCTAGAACTTGGTTGTTCATTAGAGTTTCTAAGGGTTGTGTTAGGCTACAGCTTACAAATGGGATTAGAAAATGCATGCAGAAGACAAGAAATAGAAACAATGATCGATGCTCAAGAACACCCCAAAAGAGACGCTAAACATGGTGGAAAATAACAGAGAAAAAAATAGAGCAGGGGAGACGAGAGGCGAGAGATTGTTACTGAGAAGTGGGCACATCGGCTAACTCCTCAGAGGGCTGCGAGGGATCAAGAGGAACATCGTGGAGGTGATGGAACGCTGAGAAAGCCATCGCTGGCCGAAAGGTTGCTCTCGGCACCTTTCTAGACAAAGCTTCGCCGATGGACGGGGAAGCACTCCGGCGGCTGGAAAAAGCCTTGATTGCATTCTTTCGTCCTCAGAAAAGGCCGAAGGAAGATGGGTCTATGACCCTTGGCAAAGGTTTTGTTTTTCTTTTCGATGGTCTTCTTCACCTTCTCATGCATGCTTTTGACTTGCTCCACTTTGCATGCTCCAATAGGATTGACAAAGTCTTTCATGGGTAATGGTATGAGATCCAATGGGGTAAGTGGATTGAATCCATAAGCGACTTTGAATGGTGTCATTTGAGTAATGGAGTGCACGCTCCTATTATAAGTGAACTCGATATAAGGAAGTTGAATATCTCAATTGGTGAGCTTCTTGCCCACTATGCTTCTCAATAACGTTCCTAAAGTTTGATTCATGACTTCTGTTTGGCCATCTGTTTGAGGATGGAAGGAGGTGCTAAAAACCAATCTTGTACCAAGCTTTCCTCCATAATGTTGTACAAAAAGAACTTAGGAACTTGGTGTCCCAATCCGAGACTATAGATTTTGGAATCCCGAACCACTTCATTGAAGAATAGCTGAGTGATGTGGGAGGAGTCATCCATCTTGGAACAAGCTATAAAGTATGTCATTTTTGAAAACCTGTCCATAACTGTCATAATCGACTCCTTGGCTCGGCTAGTACAAGGTAGCCCCATAACAAAATTCATACTCACTTCCTCCCAAGGATAGTTTGGTACCGATAATGGTAGGTAAAGTCCTTGAGGAAGCACTTTACTTTTAGCCTTTTTGCGTACCATACACCTTTCTAACACCCGATGCACATCCCAGATTAAGTGTGGCTTATAATAATGTTCTTTGAGCATCTCCATAGTCTTTTTCTCCACGAAATGATTTGTCAATCCCCCTCCATGGGCTTCCTTGATCAATGACTCTCTAACGCCTCCATTTGGTATACATAGTTTTCCCCCTTTGAAGAGGAAGCCATCCACCACATGATAATCCCCTTCGGCATTCCCCTTACATTTGCTATACCAATGGCCAAAATCCACATCTCCTTCATAGGTGTCTTTTATCCACTCAAAACCAAAAATCCTTGTGCTTAATTCGGTTAGGAGAATGTACCTCCTAGAAAGAGTATCCGCTACAATATTTGTTTTCCCCTTTTTTGTATTTGATGATGTAGGGGTACCTTTCAAGGAACTCCACCCATTTTGCATGCCATCTATTGAGCTTTCCTTGACTTTTGATGTGCTAAAGGGCTTGATGGTCAGTATGTATGATGAATTCCTTTGGAATGAGGTAATGTTGTCATACCTCGAGTGCTCGGATAACGACAAGGAATTCTTTGTCGTAAGTCAAATAGCTGATAGTAGCCCCCATAACTTTTTCACTAAAATAGGGAAGTGGCCTATTCTCTTGCATGAGCAAGACTCCAATGCCCACACCCGAGGCATCACATTTAATCTCAAAAACCTTGTTGAAGTCAAGAAGCATGAGGACGGACACTTTGCATAACTTATCCTTGATTGACTCAAAACTCTATTGGCATACGGCAGTCCATTGAAACTCTTTCCCTTTCTTGGTGCAATCTGTGATGGGAGCCATAATGGAACTAAAGTTCTTAATGAACCTTCAGTAGAACGAGGCCAACTCGTGGAAACTCCTCACATCTAATATCCTTTTAGGAACTAGCCAATCCCCGATGGCTTTAATCTTTGAATCATCTACCTCCATACCATCCTTCGTGACGATGAAGCCGTGGAAGTATACTCTCTCTTGGACGAAGGAGCACTTCTTGAGATTCCCAAAGAGCTTGGCATCCCGGAGAGTAACAAAAACAATGCCAAGATGATCCAGATGCGTGGCTCGGTCTGAACTGTACACCAATATATCATCGAAATAGACCACAATAAATTTGCCTAAGAAATCTTTGAGCATGTAGTGCATGAGCTGTATAAAAGTGCTCGGAGCATTTGAAAGAATGAATAGCATTACCAACCACTTGAACCAATACTTGGTTTTAAAAGTGGTCTTCCATTCATCGCCCTCCCTCATCCGTTTTGGTGGTAGCCGCTTTTTAGATCCACTTTAGAAAAATAGGAAGACCCACTAAGTTCGTCTAACATATCCTCCAGCTGAGGAATAGGATACCGATACTTGATCGTTATTTGATTGATGGCTCTGCTGTCTATGTACATCCTCAAGGAGTCATTCTTCTTTGGTACTAGAAGAGTGGGAACTGCACATGGACTCAGCAACTCCCGAATGTACCCCTACTCTAATAGTTCCTCACTTGGTTATGCAATTCCTTAGTTTCTTCCAGATCCATCCTATAGGCAGGACGATTTGGGAGCACAGCCCTTGGTTGCAATTTTATCTTATGCTCAATACCCGTAGGGGTAGTAGACCCTATGGTAGTTCTTCCGAAAACACATCTTAAAACTATTTCAAAAGCCCCTTAACTGCTTTGGGAATTCCTCTAAGTTCTTTCATCCTTTCTCTGAGCAACATAAGGATGATCGGCCTGCCTTCTAACATAGAGCTTTTTAACTCATTCTTTGATAAAAAAAGGTTGGACTTATCCTTCCCCTTCTTTCTCAACTCTTCATCTTTAGCCACTAGTTTTGGCTTGAGAGGAGCTAACTTAATCATCTTCTCACCAAACTTCAAGGAATAGGAATTTGAGTGGCCGTCATGCAGTGCTCGACGATCAAATTGCTAAGGCCTCCCCAACAAAAGATGATTGGTGCTAATAGCAACCACATCATAAAGCACCTTATCCTGATATCCACCAATGGAGAATTCTATTTCCATATGCTTAGAAACCTTGATGTCATCTCTGTTATTAAGCCACCTTAGTTTGTACGGGTATGGTGTGCAATAGTCTCCAATCCAAGCTTATCTACCAAGTCCTCTGAAGCCACGTTTGTACAATTCCCTCCATCGATAATGAGGGAACAAACCTTCTCCTTGATGAGGCACCAACTATGGAATATGTTCTCCCACTGAAAATCCTCGTCATTAACCTTGGATTGGAGAGTACGTCGGATAACCATTAAAAGTGGCCCCTTTTGGGCATGAAGTACCTCCTCTTGATTTTCAAGGTCCTCACTCGAACCTTCCTCTTGCTCTTGTTCATCTTCACTTACTACTACTCTTGTACTTTCTCGAAGAACCATCACCCTTCTAATTGAACATTGCACGGCCATATACCCCAAGCCGAGACACTTATAGCACTTAATCTCTCTAGCTCTTGGCCGATTATAATCTTCTATCAACTTCTTCTCTTCGATCCCCTTTGTTGGCCAAGTCTTGACAAAAAGCTTATTGTCCACTACTTTGGTTGGTGGTTTGGAAAAACTCTCATTTTTTTGAGTGAATCGATTGTTAAATCCTTTGTTCTTTCTCTTGGCTTGCCTTTGCACCTTAAGAGCCAATTGAACCACTGCATCCATAGTATCAAAAGACTATAACTCAACAATGTCGCCAATCTCCCTACTCAAGCCCTTTATGAACATGGCAATGATTTGTTCTTCGAGTTCCCCAACTCCACTCCGAATCCAAAGTGTCCCAAATTCTGTTAGGTAATCCTCCACCAAAAATATCCTTTGTTTCAAACTCTGCATTTGAAGGAACAATTCTTGCTTGTAATGGCTTAGAACAAATCTTTTCCTCATCAACGATCTAATAATCCTCCATGTAGTAATAGGATCCTCCTCCTCACGTCTCTTTTGTACTTTCAAATTATCCTACCACAAACTAGTGTATCCTGTCAATTCAAGAGAGACTAGTTGGAGCTTCACCCTTTTGGAGTAATTATAATAGTCAAAGACTGTCTCCACTTTATTTGCCCAATCTAGGAAGGCATCTCTATCACAAGCACCATTGAATGACGGAATAGACAACTTCACATGTCTTAAATTCTCATTTGATCCATGCCTAGCGCGAGGGTTGTCAAAGTCTTCATTAGAGTCACGCCTACCCTTAGTGGAAGAAAGTAACAATAAAAGAGGAACACCTTGGCTCACAACAAGATGCACTTGGTAACAATCTCCCTTTCGGATTTCACTCACGAAAATTAAGACAAGAAAAGCAACAATGCTCTAGTTTCTATTCAATATTCAACTGCCTTCATGATACAACACAGACCCGAAACTAGACAAAGGCGGATCTTGCAAACAAGTGGAAGTGACAACAAAGAAACAACAGAAACAAAACAGGGCAAAATCGATGAAAATGACATAAAAACAGAGGCAAAGGAAAAGATGAAACTGTAACGACCCCGACCCTCTTCGATCCATCACAGGACTTGACTTCACATTTACTTGACGTTGACATTAACTTCGACCTAAGCCCTCGTATTTTCACATAAACACTTTAAAAGAAAACGGACTTAAACAATTGACCCACCTCTATCGACCTTTAAGGTTTAACTTTGACTTAGACATTTTGGGCGTAAAATATTTTGACTTTTAAAACGTTAAAAACGAGGCTAAAATCATTTTTTGATAAAATGTCGACTAGGTTTTTGGGTTCTTAAAATATGTGGGTGTCGCTCGTAAAATACGTTTAAAAAGTATCGTAAAAGATCGGGTTGAAACGTGTTTTGAAAAGTCAATTTTAAAAAACTTTCAAGTTGGGCCTCAGGTAGTGCGGCGCGCGCGTCGCTAAGGCAGTGCGGGCACTGCGCGCTGTCGCTGCGCACAGCCTGCGCCCGCAGAGCACCGATCGATCGGCAACCTCTCTGTAGATCGCGCGTGCTCCAGCGAAGGTGCTATTTGATCGGCTGGGGCGCGCACGCGCCCCAGCGCCCATTCCACTCTTTTTCCACATTTTCTCATTTTTCTCCCTTTCTTTCACCTACACTTCACCCATAAACTTACTTCAAACATTTCTAAACGTAAAATACCTCAACCCTAAAAATCCCGACTCAAAGAGAAACCCAAAAACGCATTCGAAAACGTATTATAAATTCACGAAAACCAACTGCATGGATCGCTCTAAACAACCGAGCATATCCTTACAAGTTTAAAAACATCCAAACAATTCCAGTATATTTTCCAAATAAAGACTTCACATTCAAGACGTTCTACTACAACAACATGCACATTAAAACTCGAATTTTCATTCATTTTCTAACAAACTTTCCCATTCACATACATAAACATTTCCATACGTTCTCCCATCACAATTCTATACACACCTAAACTTTCCTACTCACATCCAAACAAAATAGACACCTATAAATACTAACCACGGTCAGAATCGCCCTAACAATGTTGTCGGGATGCTGCCATGGTCGCACTCCTCCAACCGCGATCGCAATCCTATCGTGCTCGTGTAACCTCACTGTGCTGCTCTTCTTCACCTACATCATATGATTTAAACATTAAGCCTAACGCTTAGTAAGTAGTGCACTAACATGTACATATACGTGAATGTATAACTTTTCGTAAAACACGTTCATTTTCACTTACTTACGTTACATGACATGGAAAAATAAGTTTAAGCATGATTTGTCACAGGCACCAACTTGTTTACCCCGTAGACACACACTTGCCCTGAGTTGCCATTTATGGTGTGACCCCATCCGTACCCCGTAGACACAAACTTGCCCTGAGTTGCCATTTATGAGATATATTGTCGTGCCATGAGTTGCCATTTATGTGTGCCCTGTGCCCTACTCGTCCTCAATCTTTACTCAACATTACATACTTTACTTCGTTTACTCGAAAACATGCATGAAAAACATTTCATATATCTTTAGAGAGAAAGCATGATGCATGAAGGAAGTGCACTTTAAAACAACCATCAAAACAGTTCATAACGTGCATAAACATACTTAACTCATAGACGAACCTAACAATCACTAATAACACACGTCCTAGGCTACCCGACTCGTTAGAACCCCAAAATCATGGGGATGCATAAAACCTAGCATCAATACAATGTAGGGCCTTAAGGGCCGAAAACCTACGCACACACTTATCTGGTGTCCTTAGCAAGCCGAGCACGGTCCGAAAGCCGTGTCTACCTAAGGCATCTTACAAAACACGGTCATTAAAATCGATCCTAAATAACAAATTCCAAAGCTAAACGACACGTGCTGCTCTTCTTCACCTACATCATATGATTTAAACATTAAGCCTAACGCTTAGTAAGAAGTGCTACTAACATGTACATATACGTGAATGTATAACTTTTCGTAAAACACGTTCATTTTCACTTACTTACGTTACATGACATGGAAAAATAAGTTTAAGCATGATTTGTCACAGGCACCAACCTGTTTACCCCGTAGACACACACTTGCCCTGAGTTGCCATTTATGGTGTGACCCCGTCTACCCCGTAGACACAAACTTGCCCTGAGTTGCCATTTATGAGATATATTGTCGTGCCATGAGTTGCCATTTATGTGTGCCATGTGCCCTACTCATCCTCAATCTTTACTCAACATTACATACTTTACTTCGTTTACTCGAAAACATGCATGGAAAACATTTCATATATCTTTAGAGAGAAAGCATGATGCATGAAGGAAGTGCACTTTAAAACAACCATCAAAACAGTTCATAACGTGCATAAACATACTTAACTCATAAACAAACCTAACAATCACTAATAACACACGTCCTAGGCTACCGGACTCATTAGAACTCCAAAATCATGGGGATGCATAAAACCTAGCATCAATACAATGTAGGGCCTTAAGGGCCGAAAACCTACGCACACACTTACCTGGTGTCCTTAGCAAGCCGAGCACGGTCCGAAAGCCGTGTATACCTAAGGCATGTTACATAACACGGTCATTAAAACCGATCCTAAATAACAAATTCCAAAGCTAAACGAAGCTTCTAGCTAAAGTAATTTTTCCTAAAATTATAATTCACTTCATTCAGGCATTCTATCGAGCAATTCGCGCTCAACACAAACCAAACTCTATTAATGGCAATTTTACAACCTCCAATCTCCCAAATTAACCCTAACTATCAACCAAACACAATTAATTCCTTCAATATACCTAACTAACAACAAATGCATCATCAATGGGCAATAATATCGTTAAACTATCGATTTCTAACGAAAACAATAAATTTCTCAAACCTAACTCGAATAAACCCTAACCGAATAACACCCTAAAAATGAAACAAAACATGCCAAATGCTTAGAGCTTACCTAGAGGGTTTGTTTGTCGTAGAAAACATAAGAAAAACTCGCTAGAAAAAGGATGAATCGTCGGTGTGGAGAGGGAACGACGAAGAGAGGAAGAAATTGCAAGGGAGAGAGGATTTCACAGTTATGGAGAGGAGAAAAACTGAATTGGAGGGGGGGTTACTTAGGTTTTATTAAATTTTAACTTTGCAAATTACATAAATGTGCTTCCCTCAATTCCTTGGTTAAATTCGTTAATTAACTTATCGATTTGGTTTTTCCAAAATTTTCTTATTCCTCCAAATATTCTAACTTATTCATAGAGTTCTAACAAAACTTTCTGTTAACAAAACGAGCTTAATTTACTATTTTTACGAATTAAAACACTATATAGCGGAAAATCAGAGGTCTAAATTAAAAACCCATAACTCGAAAAATTTGGATGTTACAGAAATGGAGAAATGTTGGTGAAGTGGATGTTGGGGATTAGTTGGTAGAATTACCTGTAATTACCTCAGAGGATATCAGTTGATGAAAGGGGTCCTTGCTGGATCGTCAGACGCCTAATGCGCTGATTGACATAATTCTGCTTCGTGGACGAAGTGAATGCCAGCAAACAGGATGAAGGTCCTTACATTCATTACTTCTCCCTCAGATGAATGGAAGGTGAGGGAAGGGCCCATAGCTGGTCCAGAAGCAATTTCGATGCTCTGGACGAAGAAACGTCGCTAGCAACAATCACAGCATAGGGAAAATGGATTTCTCCACATTCTTCTCGTTTCCAACTCTAAGAAGAGAGAAGAAAGATAGACAAGGATAAGAAAACCTCCGATTAATCCAAAAACTCATGGTTCACTTGGTGAAGCCATTGGCCGCAATGCTCTGATGCTTTGGACTGAGCACTCTCACAGAGAACTCAACAATTAAGAAAAACTCTTCACTCAATTCCAAATACTTAATCTATTGTCTAAACATTACAAAGGCTTGCAATGGAGCTTAAATAGAGGAAGAAGCCATCAGTCGATGAATGAAGGAGAGGAAGCTTCAGAAAATAGCCGTTGGACGTCGCTGTAAAAATAGTCATTGGAGTGTACGGTTGACTACGTGGCTGCTTGGTTGTCCCCCTTTCACGCGCGCTCCTTTGGTCCAACGCCTGTCCATGCACGCCAGTCTTCACCTATTCGTTCGTGCCGTGCTACATGCCCAGTTATGCTTGCACTGTTGTTGTCTTGTTGCTCGCCCTTTTCTTGGATCAGCAACCTTTGCTCCAAACTTTGATCAATCCTATTCCTACTTAAAACTAAAAAAAATGCAAATATCCTAAACCATAAAAATGGCTACAAGTTTGCCAATAAGTTTAAGTAAAAATCCAAGTTTTCCTACAAACTAAAACATACAAAAGCTTGGTTACAATATTTGTTAAAGGGAAAACGAATTTTCTCTTCAACGCATCCATTCTAAGCTTTTAAAAGTTCTTTACCTGAAAAATAGACAAACTGGTAAGATGAGAATTTGGTTAATTCACGTACCTTTGTTTGTGATATTTTGATAGGAGCTCGTGGCACGTCATCCTCTCTAGGTGATTGAGGATTTGTCCTCAAATCCAAAGGCTTGCCGTCTCGAAGTCGCCTTAATGGTGGAGTTGTGCTCTTACGTGGACATCAACCTGTCTTCCTACAAACTAGATAAATAGTTAGACCATAAAGTTTTGTTATAGGCTCGACCGAGATTGGTGATTGCTGGTCCTAGGCACATCACTTGAACAAGAGTTAAGGATGAGTTTTATACCACCACCTTTCAGCCCTTTTTAGAGTTTACAAAAGCATCCAACAAAAAGATACCAAAAGTAAACATTCTCGGCCATCATACTAAGACTGGGTACAAAAAGTGTGGCCGATTTTGGCAAAGTCAAGCTTCCCTCCTCATGTCCTTTTCACCTGAATTTTAAACAAAAAAAAAAAGTGCACCTAACATGCCATAAACTAGCTCCTAAGTTCAGCTAAGCATAATCCATGAAAAACTAAAATTAAAAGGACATTACAAGCCGATTACATTTGATGAAAACTAGGGAAAACAACATTCCCCCTTCACTTGTGCATGGCCGAGGACAATATTCTCATGCAATTAGATGGTATGCCTTCTCTATATCTTAATCATTTGGTTTCCACTCCAGTTGCTCCAAGGGTATGCTACCTACAAAAAGAGAAGACTCGTTAGAAAAAGAGACCTCGGCCAAGGCTTTGGCACGAGACAAGGTGATAGCTCCCCATGGCATATCATGCTGGTTAGTACATTCTTTGGCCATATCTCCATATCCATGCATTTGAAACATTGAATCTTACGTTCCTTCTATTGGTTTGCTATTGTGGGTTTGTTATTCGTGTCTTTCACGGGCCAACTATTTGTGAAGGGCTTCTTTTCTTCTACCTTGGCAGTTGCGTTGGTAGTTTCTGGGGTTTTGTGTATAAAACTTTTGGAAGCCTTCCTGCCTCTCCTCTTCAGCTTTCTTTCAACCTTTATGGCTAATTGAGTTACTATATCCAATGAATCTAGTGATTGTAGTTCCACTATATCTCTGATATCTCGGTTTAATCCTCTAATGAACCTAGCAATTATTTGTTCCTCAGTTTCATTACATCCTCCTCTGATTCTCAGCATTTCAAATTCTGTGAGATATTCCTCCACCGTTTGTCCTCTTTGTAATAGGTTCTGCATTTGTAGGAATAGCTCTTGTCTGTAGTGGCTGGGGACGAACCTCTTTCGCATAAGGGACTTCATATCTCTCAATGAGGTGACGGGTCCTTCATCATTTTGTCTCATTTGAACCTTCAAATTTTCCCACCATAAGGAGGCATAACATGTTAGCTCAACAACTACTAGTTGTATCTTAGTCCACTCGGAATATCCATAATACTCGAAAACCTTCTCTACTTTGTCGACCCAATCTAAAAAATACGTCTCCATTGCACGATCCATTAAAAGATGGTACGGATAATTTGGCATGTTTGTATTCCTCATTATCCCATCATTGGTTAGGAATAAAGTCCTCCCCTCCTTCGATCCATTCTTTATCATAACATCCTTGGCCTCGAAACCTTTCCCTAAAGGGCTCAGGTCTAATCCTTTGGAAAGTTTCTTGAGGTGGTTCTCTAGGTTTATTGTTCCTCATCTCCTTTATCAAGGCATCAAATTTTAGGCTAATAACATTGAATTGGTTGTTTAGATCATTGACTGTCCCATTCAAGCCATTGATTTGTCCTTATAGACTATGTAACACCCGAGATTTTCGGGTTTCAGCTTACTAAGGGGCATTTTTGTAAATATGTCAAATTATGTCCGTTTTACGAAAGGAAAGCGTTATTAGAATCCTAATAATTAATAAGGATTTTAGGAGAAATACGAGAATTTTTGGAGTTGTAACGCTAATTACGAGGATTTGAGTTTCTTGTAATATAATGGACGTTTTAATAAAAATAGTAAACGGGGCCCATTTGCGAATGGACAGTTTTAATTAATCCAGATAATAAGTCAGAGTTATTGGTGAAATAAGAAAATTTAGAGAAAACTGATTCGTTAGACAATTAACGAAACAAGAGACAAATCAAATAGAAAATCAAAGGAATGACAAAATAGTCATTTGACAAGTTAATTTTTATTAAAAACCACCTATCTCTTCCTTCTTCTTTCTCTCTGCTTTTCACGAAAACACCAGAAGCCCTCCCCTTCGACGATTTCTTCCTCTCCTCACGGCCTTTTCCTCTTTCGACGGCAATTCCTCTTCCGATCGACTCTGGCTCTTCACGTTTTCTCTTCCAATCCTGATCTTAGGTACGATTCTATGGTTTTTGGAAGGTTTACTTTGATTTCTAGAGTTTAAACGATTAGGGTTCGTTTAAGGTTTTTGTTAAAAACGTGATTTAGAGTTTGAAATCTATAGAACTACTGTATTTCTGAGTACAATGGACGTATTGGGCGTTATTGGACGAAGTTAATTGATTTATTGAGGAATGTTAGGGTTTTGAAAAAATTGGAGCTTTGGAAAACTCCATTAATGGAGGCTTCGCGGTGTCGAGCGTAAATTGCTCGATAAAATGCCTCAATGAGTTAAATTAGAGTTTTAGGAGATTTCCTTAGTTAAGATTTTGTTGGTTTGGACGTTTAATGGTTTAAACGCGCTTTAATGAAAAATTGTTGTGAATTTGCCTTATGTGAACTACGCTCGTGGACGGAGCTAGATTTGCAACGGACGCGAGGTAAGTTCTTGTGACTTACTATGGCCGATTGGCCTACACCGTATGTCAAAGTCTTGTCGAGGAACATTGGTGATTTGTTTGTTTAAATGCTTTGGTTGGATAGTTAGGATTGGTTGCCTTTATAGGTTATATTTTTATTGTTTTGATGGTATAAATATTGGTTGTTTACTTTATACATTGAATTGTTCATGCATCACGATTTTCGAACGAGCATAGAAAATGAATTTCCGCACTACGTTTTCAGAAAAAGTGGTGTGGCCCGAAAGGGGGCTATTGATCTATCGTGAAGGCTGAAAGGAGCTTGTCACGATACCACATCTAATGAAAAAAATGAATTTTCGTACTATGTTTTCAGAAAAAGTGGTGTGGCCTGAAAGGGGGCTATCGATCTATCGTAAAGGCTGAAAGGAGCTTGTCACGATACCACACCTAATGAAACTAATATACGTAATCTTTTATCTGGTCATGCGAGGTGCGGTCCAGGCGTGGCTGTTACGGATGTAAGCATGTCTCCCCCCTCCCCCTGGCTATGTGGAAAGGATTGTCCAACCGCCGGACGTGTCCTCTCCATCTAGCGAGCTGAGATCTCGGTGACAATCAGTTTGCCACGATCTGTTATGTATTCTGTATGATTTCTGAATTTCATATGCAAAGCATGCATCTGCATTTACGAAACTTGCTGAGCCTTTAGCTCATAGTTGCCTGTATGGTGTAGATGATCTTGATACAGGTGCGGACGAGATCCCTCCACCCGAGGAATGATCGGTTGAAGAAAGATGGTCCGTGGGAGTGTGCTGGGCAGTCGGTGCACTTTTGACCCGTGGGGACATAAGTAAATGTACTGATATTTTGAACAGATAGAAACGTAGGAAAGTTGTATCGATAGAACATTTTAGGATGTTGGTATCTGGATAGTTGATACGTAAATGTATTGATGTTTTGAACATTTTTTGTAAACCGTTTTATAAAGCGTTTTGTTAAGTTTGTTAATTTCAATAATATGGAACTGCTTGGAATTTTCTTTTAAACAGGAGGAATTGTTTAGGTTTTAAATGGATCCATGGAGTTCGTTTTTACGAAAGTTTACTATGTTTTCAAATACGTTTTAGGATATATTTCGGGTTGTTTATTTGGGGATTTATGAAAAGGAGGAATGAGGAAGTGAAAATTTTTAAGCATGCAGGGGAAAGAAAATGAGAAAAGGGAGAAGTATGCTCTCTGGATATTTCGGATTCCAGAGAGTATGCCGATCGATCACCTTTGGAGGTGATCGATCGGCAAGAAGAGTCGGCACTCTCTGAAAAATTCAGAGAGTGTGCCGATCGATAGCCCAAAGGGGCGATCGATCGTGTAACACCCGACGAATTTGACCAGGTGACTTTCTTAACTGTTTTAACGGCCATGTTTATTTTGATCTTTCCGGTTTGAGAATTTTATGCCAAGGCTTAATTAATGTGCATGTGTCATAAATTAGGTTGGGTGGCAGGATTTGTAATTAAGAATGGTTGGGTTAAGTATAAATAGGAAATGGAAACTTTTAAACCTCACTGTAGCCGACATTCTCTTCTGCATTCTCTCATTTCCCTGAGCTGTCTCCCTCTCCGCCAGCGAATCTCTCTTTGACGATCGATTCCTCTAACCTCCACTCCGATAACCTACGTTCGAGGTAAGATTTAGTCAATGTAGTTGCCGTGTAGTTATTTGGAACTCTGTTTTCAACTAGAACCCAATGTTTCAAGATTTTCAATGACCGAATAATAGGAACATTTATAATCGGTGTTTGGTAATAGCATTTCCGAATCGATTCTGGACATTTAATATAACCGACCCTGATTAATTGATAGTTGAACCTAGCTATTTTGGTTTTGGATTTTAGACTGCACACAGAGAACTAGACTAAGGGATTCGGGAATTACTTTAGCTATTAGATTCTAGGATGACTTGTGATTAGGACTATTAGGATTTTCATTTTAACTACTGTAATGTAAATGTTTTAGGTGAAGAAGTCTGAAGAAAAGGAGTTCAAGTTGCTAAGGAAACCAAGTAAGTGAATGTGTAGGATTCCCGGCCATTAGGGCCCTACATCATAAGGATGCTAGGTAGAAACTGATATGATGATTAGAAGTTATTTAAGCTACTGTCTGTTACTTATGTTGATGTTTGACTTAATGGTATGATTTCACGTCGAATGAATGCACTATTCTGTAGCTTGATGAGTTAAGAGTTCTCATGTTCATGCATCGTGAATGTTTTATGCATACGAAAATGTTTTAAGAGCATGTTTTCCTCATGAACAAGATAAGAATATAAAACTTATGCAACGTGAATTAAGCAAGGGTTGGGGGCGGTTTGGCGTATGTCACTGTCCAAAAAGAAGGATCATGATTACGACCCGCAAGGGACTACGTACACTCTCACTGTCAAACCCCTTTACCGACACAAATCCTCTCTTAATCCACACAATATGAACGAAGAATATGATTGATGAACATGAATGATGAATATGAATGACGAGCATGAATGATGATTATGAACAATGAATACGAACGATGAACAAGAATGAAGACCTTGAGTATGAATATGAACAAGAAAAGATTCATGAGCATTTATTTCTTAAAATGAGCATTCATGCATACTTGTTAGTATTGCATTCCTTACTAAGCATTAGGCTTATAGTTTAAACCTTATGATGTAGGTGAAGATTTAGCAGGTGAGGATTCCAAATTCAGTGATGATGTCTAAGGCTGGTTGTAGGACGGTGCTCAGGGTGAAAATCTGTGGTTGGCAGGCGAATATGATCCGTAGTTATGTTCATAATGTGTCAGTAAGATTTATGATGAACTAATATTTAAGTAGAATGAGATTTTCTTTAGAATATTGGATTCTGTGTTGTCTAGTTTTGGTTACCAAAATTTGAGGATGATTATAAGGATTAGAAGGATTTTTTAATTAAGTCTTCCGCTATTATTATTATTATTATTATTATTATTATTATTATTATTATTATTATTATTATTATTATTATTATTATTATTATTATTATTATTATTATTATTATTATTATTATTATTATTATTATTATTATTATTATTATTATTATTATTATTATTATTATTATTATTATTATTATTATTATTATTATTATTATTATTATTATTATTATTATTATTATTATTATTATTATTATTATTATTATTATTATTATTATTATTATTATTATTATTATTATTATTATTATTATTATTATTATTATTATTATTATTATTATTATTATTATTATTATTATTATTATTATTATTATTATTATTATTATTATTATTATTATTATTATTATTATTATTATTATTATTATTATTATTATTATTATTATTATTATTATTATTATTATTATTATTATTATTATTATTATTATTATTATTATTATTATTATTATTATTATTATTATTATTATTATTATTATTATTATTATTATTATTATTATTATTATTATTATTATTATTATTATTATTATTATTATTATTATTATTATTATTATTATTATTATTATTATTATTATTATTATTATTATTATTATTATTATTATTATTATTATTATTATTATTATTATTATTATTATTATTATTATTATTATTATTATTATTATTATTATTATTATTATTATTATTATTATTATTATTATTATTATTATTATTATTATTATTATTATTATTATTATTATTATTATTATTATTATTATTATTATTATTATTATTATTATTATTATTATTATTATTATTATTATTATTATTATTATTATTATTATTATTATTATTATTATTATTATTATTATTATTATTATTATTATTATTATTATTATTATTATTATTATTATTATTATTATTATTATTATTATTATTATTATTATTATTATTATTATTATTATTATTATTATTATTATTATTATTATTATTATTATTATTATTATTATTATTATTATTATTATTATTATTATTATTATTATTATTATTATTATTATTATTATTATTATTATTATTATTATTATTATTATTATTATTATTATTATTATTATTATTATTATTATTATTATTATTATTATTATTATTATTATTATTATTATTATTATTATTATTATTATTATTATTATTATTATTATTATTATTATTATTATTATTATTATTATTATTATTATTATTATTATTATTATTATTATTATTATTATTATTATTATTATTATTATTATTATTATTATTATTATTATTATTATTATTATTATTATTATTATTATTATTATTATTATTATTATTATTATTATTATTATTATTATTATTATTATTATTATTATTATTATTATTATTATTATTATTATTATTATTATTATTATTATTATTATTATTATTATTATTATTATTATTATTTATTTTATTTAATTTATTTTTTTTAAAAAACACAGAATGGCTTTGAAGAAGCCATTCTGCATTCGAGTGCCTGACGGCCGAGAGGAGGCGAGAGAGAGCCGAGCGACGTCTCTCCTCCGACGACCACCGCGATTCCTCGACGTTTTTTGACCAGACAACGTCGGCGATTCCAGGGCTGCACTTTTCAGCCGTCTTCGCGCACAACCAACAGTAAGTCTTCATCTCCCCTGTTTCGGTTCTATTCAAGGCTGTGAGTGACGAGCCGGTTTTGGCTCCGATCACGGGCCGATTTTGGTTGTTTCCGGCGTGGGTTTGCCGACCCTTGAAAAGGCGGATGGCGTTGAGCCGTGAGATGTACGCTGGGTGTCTCGTAAGAGATGTACGCTGGGTGTCTCGTAAGAGATGTACGCTGGGTGTCTCGTAAGAGATGTACGCTGGGTGTCTCGTAAGAGATGTACGCTTTGTGTCTCGTAAGAGATGTACGCTTTGTGTCTCGTAAGAGATGTACGCTTTGTGTCTCGTAAGAGATGTACGCTTTGTGTCTCGTAAGAGATGTACGCTGGGTGTCTCGTAAGAGATGTACGCTGGGTGTCTCGTAAGAGATGTACGCTGGGTGTCTCGTAAGAGATGTACGCTTTGTGTCTCGTAAGAGATGTACGCTTTGTGTCTCGTAAGAGATGTACGCTGGGTGTCTCGTAAGAGATGTACGCTTTGTGTCTCGTAAGAGATGTACGCTGGGTGTCTCGTAAGAGATGTACGCTTTGTGTCTCGTAAGAGATGTACGCTTTGTGTCTCGTAAGAGATGTACGCTTTGTGTCTCGTAAGAGATGTACGCTGGGTGTCTCGTAAGAGATGTACGCTTTGTGTCTCGTAAGAGATGTACGCTGGGTGTCTCGTAAGAGATGTACGCTGGGTGTCTCGTAAGAGATGTACGCTGGGTGTCTCGTAAGAGATGTACGCTTTGTGTCTCGTAAGAGATGTACGCTTTGTGTCTCGTAAGAGATGTACGCTTTGTGTCTCGTAAGAGATGTACGCTTTGTGTCTCGTAAGAGATGTACGCTTTGTGTCTCGTAAGAGATGTACGCTTTGTGTCTCGTAAGAGATGTACGCTTTGTGTCTCGTAAGAGATGTACGCTGGGTGTCTCGTAAGAGATGTACGCTGGGTGTCTCGTAAGAGATGTACGCTGGGTGTCTCGTAAGAGATGTACGCTGGGTGTCTCGTAAGAGATGTACGCTGGGTGTCTCGTAAGAGATGTACGCTGGGTGTCTCGTAAGAGATGTACGCTTTGTGTCTCGTAAGAGATGTACGCTTTGTGTCTCGTAAGAGATGTACGCTTTGTGTCTCGTAAGAGATGTACGCTTTGTGTCTCGTAAGAGATGTACGCTTTGTGTCTCGTAAGAGATGTACGCTTTGTGTCTCGTAAGAGATGTACGCTTTGTGTCTCGTAAGAGATGTACGCTTTGTGTCTCGTAAGAGATGTACGCTGGGTGTCTCGTAAGAGATGTACGCTGGGTGTCTCGTAAGAGATGTACGCTTTGTGTCTCGTAAGAGATGTACGCTGGGTGTCTCGTAAGAGATGTACGCTTTGTGTCTCGTAAGAGATGTACGCTGGGTGTCTCGTAAGAGATGTACGCTTTGTGTCTCGTAAGAGATGTACGCTTTGTGTCTCGTAAGAGATGTACGCTTTGTGTCTCGTAAGAGATGTACGCTTTGTGTCTCGTAAGAGATGTACGCTTTGTGTCTCGTAAGAGATGTACGCTGGGTGTCTCGTAAGAGATGTACGCTGGGTGTCTCGTAAGAGATGTACGCTTTGTGTCTCATAAGAGATGTACGCTTTGTGTCTCGTAAGAGATGTACGCTGGGTGTCTCGTAAGAGATGTACGCTTTGTGTCTCGTAAGAGATGTACGCTTTGTGTCTCGTAAGAGATGTACGCTGGGTGTCTCGTAAGAGATGTACGCTTTGTGTCTCGTAAGAGATGTACGCTTTGTGTCTCGTAAGAGATGTACGCTTTGTGTCTCGTAAGAGATGTACGCTGGGTGTCTCGTAAGAGATGTACGCTGGGTGTCTCGTAAGAGATGTACGCTGGGTGTCTCGTAAGAGATGTACGCTGGGTGTCTCGTAAGAGATGTACGCTTTGTGTCTCGTAAGAGATGTACGCTTTGTGTCTCGTAAGAGATGTACGCTTTGTGTCTCGTAAGAGATGTACGCTGGGTGTCTCGTAAGAGATGTACGCTTTGTGTCTCGTAAGAGATGTACGCTTTGTGTCTCGTAAGAGATGTACGCTGGGTGTCTCGTAAGAGATGTACGCTGGGTGTCTCGTAAGAGATGTACGCTGGGTGTCTCGTAAGAGATGTACGCTTTGTGTCTCGTAAGAGATGTACGCTGGGTGTCTCGTAAGAGATGTACGCTTTGTGTCTCGTAAGAGATGTACGCTTTGTGTCTCGTAAGAGATGTACGCTTTGTGTCTCGTAAGAGATGTACGCTTTGTGTCTCGTAAGAGATGTACGCTTTGTGTCTCGTAAGAGATGTACGCTGGGTGTCTCGTAAGAGATGTACGCTGGGTGTCTCGTAAGAGATGTACGCTGGGTGTCTCGTAAGAGATGTACGCTGGGTGTCTCGTAAGAGATGTACGCTGGGTGTCTCGTAAGAGATGTACGCTTTGTGTCTCGTAAGAGATGTACGCTGGGTGTCTCGTAAGAGATGTACGCTGGGTGTCTCGTAAGAGATGTACGCTTTGTGTCTCGTAAGAGATGTACGCTTTGTGTCTCGTAAGAGATGTACGCTGGGTGTCTCGTAAGAGATGTACGCTGGGTGTCTCGTAAGAGATGTACGCTGGGTGTCTCGTAAGAGATGTACGCTTTGTGTCTCGTAAGAGATGTACGCTGGGTGTCTCGTAAGAGATGTACGCTTTGTGTCTCGTAAGAGATGTACGCTTTGTGTCTCGTAAGAGATGTACGCTTTGTGTCTCGTAAGAGATGTACGCTTTGTGTCTCGTAAGAGATGTACGCTGGGTGTCTCGTAAGAGATGTACGCTTTGTGTCTCGTAAGAGATGTACGCTGGGTGTCTCGTAAGAGATGTACGCTGGGTGTCTCGTAAGAGATGTACGCTTTGTGTCTCGTAAGAGATGTACGCTTTGTGTCTCGTAAGAGATGTACGCTTTGTGTCTCGTAAGAGATGTACGCTGGGTGTCTCGTAAGAGATGTACGCTGGGTGTCTCGTAAGAGATGTACGCTGGGTGTCTCGTAAGAGATGTACGCTTTGTGTCTCGTAAGAGATGTACGCTTTGTGTCTCGTAAGAGATGTACGCTTTGTGTCTCGTAAGAGATGTACGCTGGGTGTCTCGTAAGAGATGTACGCTTTGTGTCTCGTAAGAGATGTACGCTGGGTGTCTCGTAAGAGATGTACGCTTTGTGTCTCGTAAGAGATGTACGCTGGGTGTCTCGTAAGAGATGTACGCTTTGTGTCTCGTAAGAGATGTACGCTTTGTGTCTCGTAAGAGATGTACGCTTTGTGTCTCGTAAGAGATGTACGCTGGGTGTCTCGTAAGAGATGTACGCTTTGTGTCTCGTAAGAGATGTACGCTTTGTGTCTCGTAAGAGATGTACGCTTTGTGTCTCGTAAGAGATGTACGCTTTGTGTCTCGTAAGAGATGTACGCTTTGTGTCTCGTAAGAGATGTACGCTTTGTGTCTCGTAAGAGATGTACGCTTTGTGTCTCGTAAGAGATGTACGCTTTGTGTCTCGTAAGAGATGTACGCTGGGTGTCTCGTAAGAGATGTACGCTGGGTGTCTCGTAAGAGATGTACGCTTTGTGTCTCGTAAGAGATGTACGCTGGGTGTCTCGTAAGAGATGTACGCTTTGTGTCTCGTAAGAGATGTACGCTGGGTGTCTCGTAAGAGATGTACGCTTTGTGTCTCGTAAGAGATGTACGCTGGGTGTCTCGTAAGAGATGTACGCTGGGTGCCTCAAGTAGAATGGAATTCTACGAGAGACGTACGTCGTTGTGTTGTTTGTTGTTGTTGTTGTTGTTGTTGTTGTTGTTGTTGTTGTTGTTGTTGTTGTTGTTGTTGTTTGTGTTGTTGTTGTTGTTGTTGTTTGTGTTGTTGTTGTTGTTGTTGTTGTTGTTGTTGTTGTTGTTGTTGTTGTTGTTGTTGTTGTTGTTGTTGTTTGTGTTGTTGTTTGTGTTGTTGTTTGTGTTGTTGTTGTTGTTGTTGTTGTTGTTGTTGTTGTTGTTGTTGTTGTTGTTGTTGTTGTTGTTGTTTGTGTTGTTGTTGTTGTTGTTGTTGTTGTTGTTGTTGTTGTTGTTGTTTGTGTTGTTGTTGTTGTTGTTGTTGTTGTTGTTGTTGTTGTTTGTGTTGTTGTTGTTGTTGTTGTTTGTGTTGTTGTTTGTGTTGTTGTTGTTGTTGTTGTTTGTGTTGTTGTTTGTGTTGTTGTTGTTGTTGTTGTTGTTGTTGTTGTTGTTGTTGTTGTTGTTGTTTGTGTTGTTGTTGTTGTTGTTGTTGTTGTTGTTGTTGTTGTTGTTTGTGTTGTTGTTTGTGTTGTTGTTTATGTTGTCTATTGAGTGAGCATGAGTTGTGAGCACGGTTTTGATGATGAGTGAGCATGAGTTGTGAGCACAGGTTTGATGAGTGAGCATTAAAGGTAATGACGCAATTAGGAATGCAAAGTGATCCTGAATAGAGTTGCCTCGCCGGGGAGTAGTGCTCGTGGAGCACCTCGGGAGGGTCTTTATGAAAGATGCACGGGTAAAAGATTAATAAATGGAGAATGTAATTGAAACTAGCAGTGAGTGTAGAAGTTGCATTTTGTGTCGTGCTGTGTTAAAGAGTAAGGCATCCTTTCGGGTGCGGGCAACTAGTATTGTCTGGTCGTGTTGTCGTGTTGTGTTTGTTGACTTATAGATTGTTTAAGTCATAATTTGTTTTTGATTATATATTTGTATAAATAATGTACAATTTGATTATGTGTATTTAAAGAAAATAATGAATATGAGTTTATATGGAAATACCCTTGAAAAGGGTATTTTAGTTGTCTAATAAATCGGTTTGAGTATACAGAGCAGAACAGAAAAATAGGGCTGTAAAACGCGTGCTTCTACCGATGACTATACATAAAAAAAATGGAAGCCTCTACCGATTGCTAAGCAGAAGAAGACGCCGTTTAGAAGTTATCATCTGCCGATAGCGTCTTTGATGACATATGCCGATGACGTGTCAAGTCAGTACATGTTTTCTCTGCCGATAGCTGTTTCTGAAGACAGATGCCGATGATGTGTCAAAGTACTTATTTGTTTCATCTGCCGATGATATGTGAACACGTATGCCGATGTTGTTTGAAGCTACTCCTGCCGATTGACTAAACGACAAAAGGAGATAATAACCAAAGCATGCACATGCCGGTGAAATTTAAGGATGCGTCTGCCGATGGAATTCAACGCCTACACCTGCCGATGGTTTTTAATGAGACTTATGCCGATGGCGCTTTTAAAGAAACATCTGCCGATGGCTTTGAAGATAGAATGTGCCGATGAAGTTTTACGAATTGCTTCTGCCGATCGAAGTTGAAGTTGCCTCTGCCGATCGAAGTTGAAGATGCTTCTGCCGATGGAATTCAAGGATATATCTGCCGATGGCATTTCAAGCAGCATTCACCGATGACGTGTCTCCGTTCATTAGTTGCATCTGCCGGTGAACTTCCGCCAGAATTCAAATTAGCCGCGAAGCTACAGTGAAGTCGTTTTCAGCCATAACTCCAGAACATTAATGGCGACGACGATTTACAACTACAAACGGAAACGGCTACCTGAACTTGTACGGATGCTTCCCAACGGTAACAAAGTTTCTATTATTGGTTTAGAAGCATTGAAGTCAAGCAGAAAATGGACAGAGTATAAAAGCCGAGCTTAGAGCACAAAGGAACAACTTTTGCGATTTGAATTCCTGAGCCCTAACTTGCGAAAATATTCATACTCTGTAAATCGTACTACTCTCCTCTTACATTCGAACTTGAGATTCAGATCCTGTGAGAGAGTAGTTTTTGTGCAAAATTTTACAAACTCTAAATTTGTTTAAGGCAGTGGATTGACGCCCGTAAAGTTCAATCCTGTATTGTGTAAAAGGCTTTGGATCGACGCCCGAAAGCTCAATCAGGATTTCTCGTTGAGGAGAAGTAAGGAATCTTCAAGGAGGAGCCTTGGAGCGTGGACGTAGGTAGTTTGGCCGAACCACGTAAAAATACTGGTGTCGAATTTCTCTCTCTCTCTCTTTACATTATCTGATCACTTGTGATAAATCTATAAGTTCAATCTAGGAGAGAGATTAAGTTGACTAGTAATTAAAATTTAAAAAGGTCTAATTCACCCCCCTCTTAGACAATACCGATCCTACAGTGTTGAGTCGGGTTGTTGAGTTGTATTGTGGTGTTGTGGTGTTGTGTTGCGTTGTCGTGCTGTATTAAAGAATAAGGCATCGTTGATGCGGGCAAATCTGTGTTTTGTTTCGTGTCGTTGTGTTGTTTGGTTGTTTTGTTCAGCGTTGTGTGTAGCTTGCATTTTATCTAGTCGTATTTGTTAATCCCTACTTGCTAAGCGTAAGCTTACGTGTGCGTGTGTGTTCTGTGGTGTAGGTAACGACGCGGGTACAGGTGGGCTATGTGAGTCAGCCAAGACTTGGGAACAGTCGGAGATGCACGGGGCGTGCCGGTACGGGCAGTTGTCGGGGCGACTCCACCATGGTCTTCGGGAGATGTGAGACTTTGTATTTTGTTAGCGTATTGTAGATGTATGTTGTTGTATATAGTTAAGTTAAGGGTGATGTGTCGCCCTATACTACGGATTTTCTTCACTTAGAGATGTTAGTATTTTAGTTTACCTCTTTACTGCTCTTTGGAGATTTCGTATGCTGGATAGTTGAGTATAGGTATTCTGGATTTGGTTGAGATTGGACTGTGTGCAGGTACTTAGCATTTTGGAGGCGCCATTTTCAGGCGTTACTTTGCCGAAATTTTCGGGAAAGACGCCGTGGTGCTTAGCGGTTAGGATTAAGGGAAATTAACGAGTCTAGGCTTATTTTAAATTATGTTTTAATGTGAGATTGGTTAGCAAAGTAGCGCACCGAACTAGGGTGGGTTCGGGGGGGCGTTACATCACTGGTGTGAGCTGAATGATAGAAGCTGGATGGGTGAATCATCCGGCTGACGTCACCGGTGGAGGGCGAACGTTTGTTGTTCACCGGATGATATCTCTTATCGGTTGAGGTAAGTGAGTCACGTGTGTTGCACATGCTTACCGGATGATGCCTCTATTGAATGAGGACATCATCCGGCTGATGTCATCGGTGGATGGGGACGATTGTTGCCCACTGGATGATGCCTCTTACTGGCGATGCTAAGTAGTCACGTGAGATGCACATGTCTATCGGATGATATAAACGTAGTTTTGTCGTCTAGTGACCGGGTGATATAGTGTATTTCAAATATCGATGATGTAGGTGAAGTTTTGTCGTCTAGTAACCGGATGGTGTAGATTTACACTATCGGTTGAAGCAAGCTCAATGCTTGTCGCTTAGTGATCGGCGTAGGAGATATACATATATATTTTGTCGTCTATTGCCCGGGTGATGCAGGAACTGAAGTGTGATTCATCACCGATCGATGTGAGCTTATTTCTCTACCGGCTGATGCAGTTTGAGAGTTGAAGTACCCGTTCACCGGCTGAGGAACCTTGCACTGCTCGCCGACAGATGGGTAATGTATTTCTTTACTGAGCAATGTTTAATGATTCACGAGTAATGTCTTGAGACAAGTTATGTTTTAAAAAATATATATATATATATATATATATATATATATATATATAAAGGGTTTTAATTTCGGTAAAAATAGTAAGGATATATGGACAAGTCTAAAAGAGTCCTGGTTTGGTCTCGGCCCCACTGGGGTTGTTAGAGATCGGATGTTGATCGATCGCTGGGGCGATCGATTGGCTATATGTGGGGCGATCGATCGCCCCCATGATTTACAACACAGCCGATCAATCGGCTGAAATGGCCGATCGATCGGCCATGCTTTTTACGGGCAGAATGCCCATTCTGCCCCCTACGTTCTGTGCCTTTAATATTTTAATTGTTTTAATTGTTTTTGCAAGTTGTTTTAAGTTTTATTAAATGGTTTTCAAGATAATTTTCAACACTCTAGACCTCGATTTGATGAATCAACGTTATTAAGCTCACTTAAGGTTATAAAAATTTAAATTTGTACAGTAAAATTAAGAATAGTGTAAGGGTCGCTACAGACTAGACTCTCCCTCTTTAGGGTTTTGAGTCTCGGTTTGGGGTACTTCCTTGCCCCGGGCTGCTTCTTGATTAATATTATAATTAATTCAGCTTCTTCTTGTCATCTTAAAGGATCTACTTATTCATAAGTATTAGGAGACAATATAAAGTGTTTGCATTTTAGGAAAGTTAATAACTTGGGGAAACAATCAAGAGTATAACAATAACACTAAATATAATTAATTACGGAATAATTTTCTTGGTGCAAGCTTTAACTAAAAAGGAAAGAAAAGGACAATCAAAGCAATAAAATCGCACAATGCAAGCTTTAACCAAAAAGGAAAGAAAAAAAAAATCAAGCAAATAAAATCACACAATAGTTCTCGGCCAAACACAATAACCAATTAGATAGCAAGTAAATCAATTTGATATGACGTGAAATAATTAAGCAAATTAATTATAAGCACAATTAGAGTCTAGGAATAAGATTAACAAGTTTAGCTAACAATTTTCTTTAACAATAGATTCAAATTGCCTTAGGTTTAAATAACCCTCCTTGGCTCAACAATAAAATCCGAATAGAAATGGTTTTTGCCAAACAAAATGATATGAAATAAATAAAAAAAAAATCACTAAATAATGCACAAGGGAAGCACTTTATGCTTTGATACCAGATGATACGATAAAGCCCTGCAAAACCAAGGTTAATGCAAGAACAATCGATGTGGGTCGGTGCTCTAATTTCAATTACGAGAACACCTCAAAAGCAGTAGCACAATATAGACATATAAACTCCAAATGCTATGAAATTTTAATGAAACCTTACCTGGGGAGTGAGGAGAAACACCCTAAATTTTTAGGAAAAAACGCTAAAACACAAAAGATATACACAAACTCCCATAGCTAGTCTGATAGGAAACGTTAGAGCACTTTCAGATCATGAAACCTTTCCAAGGAAAGGAATACTCCGGCACACTAGGCTTTAGTTTCCCACCTTTCTACTACTTTCCAACCTCTAAAAGGATAGAGAGAAAAATGTCAATAAGGGCCTCCGAGTAACCAAGAGACTTAGAATAACAACCAAGGACTTACCTCAAAGAGTCGCGACCCTTCTGGTTTTGGAGAGAAATTTAGGTTATTTTATTGATTAAAAATTGATGATACAAATGCAAAATGCGAGTTTAAATAAGACCTAAGGTAACCATGGAAAATAATTAAGGTGGAGCATCCAAATCTCGGGTGTGTGATCTTGGTCGTGCGCGCGTGCTACTCATGCATCTTCAACTGCTTGGATGAGTTCTTTATATGGTATTTAGGATCCATGCAAGGAAGTAGTTCTTGGTTCCTTGTAAAGGCGAATGAGCTGGTGGAGATTTGAATTTGAATTGTTGATGGGATTTTAAATTTGGGAGGGTATTTTTGAGACACCTTCCCTCGGCTATGGTTGGGCCGTGCCCATCGTTGCACGCAAGGCCTTCTTTCTTGCGTGCCATATTGCCCTTTGTCTTTGTTGGTTGGGCCCCTTCCTCCTATGCGTGCTAGCCTTCTTTGGATAGGCCAATTAGCATCCATGTATGGTGGTCTTCTTCCGTTCGTGCGTGCTTTCTTGCTCTTGTGCGATCCAAGTCCCATGGTCACAAAGCTAGCCCTAAACTATCATGCATGCAAGCTTAACAAAATAAAAGGCTAGTGTTTGCCAAAACTATAAAAAAGGCCAATGTTTGTCAAATTGAAAACAAAATACAAGTTTGCTTGATTACATGAGTTTGTTTACGAGAAGACAAATTCCCTTTTGATCCATTGCTGCTCCCGCAAGTGTATCCCATGTTAGTACGTGCAACGACTTGTCCATGTCCAGAGAAGTTGGTTCCCACTCCAAGCATAAAAGGGGTCTTTAGCTACAAAATCAATAAACTTATCAGTTAAAAGAGTGATGGTTAATTATTCCTTGGTTAGGGATCGAGTTAACAGCCTTTGAGACATATCATTATTGCTACATCTACCATTGAACTTAAATTTTGGACATGCTTCAAGACCTCTCTTCAAGGACTATAGCTAGGAAACTTCATTTTATGACTTGGGATTGTTAACATTATAGTCAAGTTGCTAAAAACTTATTGTGAGAATTCTCCAACAGTCTTATTTTCTAATAACAACAAGTATTTTTTGTGATGCTAAATATATAGAATTAAAGATGTTGTCAAAGAAGGATAGAAACATAGAGCGACAATTGAACTTATCATTATCAGATTTATGGTCACAGATGTGTTAATGAAAAGGTTACTGTCAAAGAAAAAGAGAGTGACAATTGAACTTATCATTATCAATTCATTATATTGATACTCAAAGCTCATTTATTTGTTATTTATGTCACTTATGGATCATGTTACACTATGTGAATTAGTATACATTCGAATTATTGAGTAACATGATTAGTCTTTAGTAACATACATTAAAGTTGAACTGTTACAACATATCTCATTACAGTTCATATTAAGTATGAAATTGAGACAATAATACATAAAAGAGACTAAGTAGATTGGATGACATACAACCGCTATGATGCTAATTGATTTTCTGCATAATGGTGATTTATGGTATGGCTAAATCAAAGTATAACTGAGCCAATAATTTTGTAAATTAAAGTTTTATTATTTAACCATATAAAGAAATTATATTCACTTGTGACTTGTGTCAAGTTGGAGAATGTAAGTTTTATTTTCTATTAAGTGATTCAAGTGATGCAGATGATATCATTAATTAATTAATTAATGATTTATGACTTAATGGGTCCCATCCATTAGGTCTATTAAGAAATTAAAACTAAAAGTAACTTTTAATGGTTATGGTTAATCTAACAACTACCTTACAAAATAATTTATGCTCTCTCAACCCCAATCGGAATTTCCTTACAATCAAGAAAGAACAAAGAGGATCGGGTTTAAAGGTAGAAATCTCATTGCAAGATTCCATTTTCAATTTGTGTGATCACCCAATCCAAGTTTATCATAGATCAAAGATTTGTATTTTGGTTTACGAAATAACATTGAGAATCAAATTTGTTCAAAGAACTTATTTTACGGTTTACTGAATTACAATTTATGTTTATTTATTTCAGGTATTAGATATGAGATTAAGGTTTATCAATCATAGAATATAATTTTACACATTGTCTATAGTTATAGTAATATATTTGTCTATGAACATGATGGAATATTGAAGATCAATCCAAAAAATGAAGGAAATGCTTGACAGATGTCAGTATATATTAATTTTAAGACCTCTAAATTTCTATTAATACCTAATATCCGTATGTCCGTTCTTTTCTTCTTAGTGCTACTTAAACCTCGTAGTTCTAATATAAAAACTCTTATTAGAACCAAACATCTTCATTCTCTTTTGATAGAAGTGGGCCTCATTACCGATATCACAATAACACTGAATTATCATTAAGAACAAACCCATAATGAGAAGTATACCTTTCTTTATGTATCCATTATAGTTACAAATGGGACAAATAAATTCTTTAATCTGTAATTTCTTCTAGGACACCTGCATATTCTAAATCTTTATTTCTTCACTTATGTCATTAGATTTTGTTACTCAATGAATATTTTGTCTTATATTACTTCAATATGTTCCTTCTTGAACACAATGAAAAATGATCTCATTAGGGGTTCATATTTCCTTTATAATAGTCATAAACAATCTTAAACTATCTTTTATCGTGAAAAGAGAAATAGCAAAACAAAATGCATGAGTGAGTCATTTGACAACTCTAACTTAGGTCTTTGATTTTGAAGTAGTGTGAGACATTTCTATAATGTAGTCACTTATGTTAACTTCATCATTGTACCTTATTGAGACAAGATTGGCTAAAACATAATCGTCTCAATCTTTTAGTTTTGATAACAAAACACTTTCAATGTTTTGATGGAACATTAGTCATCACCATAATTGGACATACTATCTCCGAAAGTTTATGTAATTGCATTTCTAATGATCATAAGACTACGTTAATTGAAGAATCTCACATTTTAAGTTTTTTTTCATCAAAACTACTTAATGTCGAAAGAGTAAATGTATGCTCATTAGTTATTGCAATAATGAAATCTATGCAAACTAGAATAGTTCTAAAGTTTTCTTTCTCAATTTAGTGTGTCAATTAAGCACTTGATGGTAATCAATACGTGCAAATAATGAAGCATTTACTCAATTAAAGAATAATTGTAGTCTCACATTTAAAAATTCATATCGTAATTAATTAATAAATTCAAATAGTGGTATAGTCACATCGCAAGATACTTAGAACAACATTAGAACGACATTGATATTTAGTTTTTGTATAGAATTAATAACTTATAAGTGGTACTCTTGTAGTAATCAAATATTGACAATAAATACTGTCAAACAATAAATCTATATTGGACGGATTTATTGCTCACATGGACAACTTGAGAATAGTCATATATTTGCACTGCAAGTGAGTGGCCAAATAATAACAGTTTTTTAAGCTGATCAATACCTTTGTGATTAACGCGACCAGTACCATCTAAATATTTCAAAACAATTAATTTTGTTAAGAGAGACTATTGTTATGGTATGTTATTTCAATTAATGAAATCAAAACTTTATCCTTAAATGGCAACTTTATGAAATTGCAAGTTTTTCACTTAAACAAATAATGTTAAAAAAATAGCAACTTTGTTCGTAAAAATATTTGAAAACTTTATCCTTAAAAAAACTGCAAAATTGTAACTTTATTTAAAAAAAAAGTTCAAAAACTTATCTAAATTTTTTTTCATGAAATAATTCCGAACAAATCACAAAACTCTTACTTATGCTCTATTGCTCTTAGTATTTAACACTATAATCCTATTGGTACTTAATCATGGAATGAAATTTTGATTTTATAAATCCAGAACTATCATAAAAGTTTAAACTTTTAACTTAAAATATTGATCCCTAAATTCTTAATTCGTAAAATAAAAACGTTTAACTCAAAGTTTAATCATAGCCCAAAATCCTTAATATTGAAAGTAATGAATTTAAATACAAATTCCATAAATGAACACTTATAAATACAAAATTTAAATACAATCCAGACTCAAAATCCAAAACATAAACTGCAGTCCAACGTCAGAATCTAAAATCAAGGCACAGTCCAAAATGAGAATATAAATAAAAAAATATTTTCAACACTTTCCATATTTTTTAAGTACAAATTTTTAATCAAACTGAATCCGAAATCAATTTAAATTTTATACATACATGTTTTTCAAAAAAAAAAAATTGAAATTTTCCACCATATAATTCAAAACTTTTATATCACAATCTAGAATCTCAAAATTTAAAATCTCAAGATTATAAAAAATCCAAAAAATTATAAAATTTCAATGTTATTTCTAATGTTTGAATGCAATGGTGCGAGCAGTTGATTAAAAAGAAGATATAGTAAGTAGGTGGATCGCCCCAATCAAGGCGGAAGCGTACGATAGAATAAGGTATGTTCTGGTAAACAGACAACTCCAAATGTTACGAATCGTTCGTCTACTTAACATTTAGGTGGTATAGAATCAATAGTTCATTATCTAATAAATTTTTTCATTCTCCGTCCCTTTCCTCCCTCACAGGAAGAGCGAAACTTGTAGTTGTTTCTCCTTGTCACTCCATATACTATTTTCTAAGTCATTAGAGAATTGATGGTTGTAATTTTCTAAATCAAAATAGCTTTTTGTAGAGAAAATCCTGTCTTGTGCGTTCTGTGTTGCGAAAAATCGTGATACGCAAGTGTACGTGTCGCACAAGTAATATAGTTTTTAAGTAAGAGTACAACCCACGAGGAATAGTTTTACTAAAATATTAAATTAAGGTAATTTTAAATTAATTTGACTAAAACACTTTAATTTTTATTAAGAAGATTTGATTTTTATTTGATTTTAAATTAAACAATTAAATAACTAAAATAATTGAAATAAACGAATTAGGAAACTAAAATAAATGGCAGGAAAATAATTAAAGATTTGGTAAATATCAAGAAAGAATCTAGGGATTCTAATTTCACATCCATTTTCCTATTTAATATCCCTAATTTAGTTAATATTTCCTAATCCTACGTGTTGACAGTGATTTTTCTATTTTAATTATTATTCTCTCCCGAGCTATAATAATATTATCCAACTAACAAGTTATCACCTCCCGGTCTCAAACTCAAATCAGTTGAATACATTAAGTGCAGAAAATCATAAAACTACATAAAAGTCTTAGCTATCCCTAGTCTAGAATCAGTTCATGGTAAACTCATCAATGCCCAGTTATTTCGCAACTTCCGTCTTTTGAAACAACCCTAAAAATCTTAATTTTGGTGATCAGGCAAAATTAAGCATGAAGAACAGATAAGAATACTAAACACGATATCGGAAAAAGAAAAATAAAAACTAAACTAGAAATATTGAACAGTCGAGTTTCAGTTACATCATAACCCTAGAAAATAAATTTAGTTCATGCTAAGATAAAGAGAAACAACGATAATAATAAAGAATTGCATAATCAAATAGTGTAAATAAAAATAAAATAAAACTATGCTGTTGTTTTTCAAGTCGCCTCCAGAATCGCCTCTGCCGAAAGTTCCCCTTTTCCTTCTCTCTGTCACCGAATGTCCCACTAATTTAGGTTTGCTTTAGGTTTTGTTGTTTTCTTTCACCCGATCAATGATTGAAATTAGATCTGTCTTTAGGTGAACAGTTCAGATTAAAAAGTCAACTTTTCAAATTTGTAAGCTGATAGGCGATCGATCTCTGACATGTATAGCGATCGATCGCTTCTTCTCCTTGCATATGTAGCGATCGATCGCTGGCATGTATAGCAATCGATTGCTTCTTCTCCTTGCGTAGCGATCGATCGCTGGCATGTATAGCGATCGATCGCTTCTTCTCTTTTATTGTTTTCCATTAATTCGTAGTTCTTTCAGGCGATCAATCGCTTAATGATGGCCAATCGATCACTAATTACTCTGGTTTCTCAAGCGTCACTGTTTCTCTATCTTTTCTTCTTTTCAGCTTTGACTTTTATTCTTTTTTTTTTCTGTTCTAATTAAAATTCCTACACACTTTCACAAAATATATCAAATTTCTTCAAATACTTGAGAACAACTTATCAAATCAAGTATAAAAAGTATAAGTAAGTGTGTATAATACACACTTATCACACCCCCAAACTTGAATGAAAGCTTGTCCTCAAGCTAACAAAAATAAGCATTGAAATCTAGCAAAATTTATCCAGGAATGTCTAAAATTTAAAATCTGCAAAATATTTAAAATTTCCATGGTAAAATTATCTAAATCATACTTCGCAGTATTTCGTCTCAGCTTGATATTTGCATGCAAATAAACCATCTAAATAAACACTTTCAATTAATACAACTGATGATATCACATTGAGAGAAACTTAATCAGAGATTCTTGTGTGTGTACATGCTCAAACTCATTCTCGTTTAACTGATAGATCTATAATTGTGTCTTATGAGAAGGGAAATCAAAAATACCTCTCAAGGTCACTCCATCCACTCTTATTGTTCATCAGTCTTGCCCATTATTCACTAATAACAAATATGAGTAAACAGAATAAAAGTCGATAGGTCTTTAATTAAGCTTGTAATGTAAGGCCGGGTTTATAAGGTAGGATATTTTTGGATTCAAACGAAACTCTAGAGCACAATCCATCTTTATGTCACCCTCACTCCTTACACTCACTTGAATTTTTTTTTTTTTTCTAATCAGTTAACTCAATAATCCCCCCAAACTTGTTTCACTCTCTATTTTTCAAAACCAACTCCTTTGTCAATGTCTTTACTAACAAACATAAAATACAAATAATAACAATAACGACAAATTAAATAGCATATAATAAATTGTTCTGCTACTGAACAATTCAACTTTCCAATAACCTTGGATTTTTTTTTTTCACAACTTTAATCACTGAAAAACATAAAACAATAATAAATAAAATCCCAAAATACTAACAACTTAGACAATTGACAAAAGAATTAGTTCTGATTCTCACCACTACTTTCTCCAACTCTCCCCATAATATGTACCCACAACCCTGTGCTCAATAAAAAAGATAGTCAAAATAATTTCAGGGTAGGCTAAGTTAGGGTTGACAAAATAGTAGTAAATAAAGGTTCAAATAGGAGACTAAGGGTGCCATTTAAATGACACAAATGAGGTATGTCAATAAAATCTCAAACGATTCAAAAATGGCCTAAGTCATTCTCTTAATTCTGCAAAAATCACAATTTGTATTCATGAATGCAGGGCAAAACCAAGACCAATTTAATACTCACTAATCACTCACTAAATTTAAATGGAGCTCACTCCCTTTCAGTGTTTACACTTAAGCACTTCCTTACTGTGTTTAGGCTCTCGATCTCAAGACAACAATTTATATCATTATCAGTTAACTTTAAACAAGAATGAACGTTTCCATAGAAACAAGTCTAACTTCCTAAGCTCCAATCAATGCTACTATCACAAATTATACTATCTCAGAATCTATTTAGAAGTTGAAACATGCATTGATCAAAGGTGCAGTCATCGACACTTTAAACAAATGAAATAAATAATCATACCATAGAATCCAAAATATTAAGAAGACTTACTAATCTAAACATGTTTATAAATTTAATTTAAAAACTAAAAAATAATATCCAAATAAAACCAAATAAAAACCCCCCCAAACTTAATATAGACATTGTCCCCAATGTTAAATCAGTTTAAATGAGTAGGGTAAAATAAAAGTACCTAAAAAAGGCTCAGATTGTTCCTCAGCATCGTCCTCCCACGGTGGCCTCGAGGATGATGCGGCAGTTCCTGGTGTAGGTGGGACAGATGAGAAACCTATAAATGTACTCTGCAACCAAGCGTCAACACGCTTCTGCTGTCTCTGAGTGCATGTATCGAAAAAGCCAGTCCATTGTCGAGCCCACCATAGACAGTAGCTAGATCCATATCCTTATATGGGGAACTCATATCTACCCCTGCGCTGCAACTAATCGTGAAATCAAACAAATGTGGATGTGAGCTGATAACTGGGTTTGTCTTGCAATGTGAGGTGATGTTCCTATGAAAATCTCCCGACTTGATTGAACCGCTGTGTCAGGATCAAAAAAGAATGACCCCGCCCTATCTTGGTGAACTCGGCCTTCGGTGGGTTGTATCAAGTTAGTTCTGATTCTCAACCACTACTTCTCCCACCTCTCCCATAATATGTACCACGGAACCCTGTGGCTCAATAAAAACAGATAGTCCAAAATAATTTTCAGGGTAGTCTAAGTTAGGTTACAAAAATAGTAGGAAATAAAGGTTCAAATAGGAGACTAAGGGTGCCATTTAAATGACACACATGAGGTATGTCAATAAAATCTCACACGATTCATCCAAAATGGCCTAAGTCATTCTCTTAATTCTGCAAAAATCACAATTTGTATTCATGAATGCAGGGCAAAACCAAGACCAATTTAATACTCACTAATCACTCACTAAATTTAAATGGAGCTCACTCCCTTTCAGTGTTTACACTTAAGCACTTCCTTACTGTGTTTAGGCTCTCGATCTCAAGACAACAATTTATATCATTATCAGTTAACTTTAAACAAGAATGAACGTTTCCATAGAAACAAGTCTAACTTCCTAAGCTCCAATCAATGCTACTATCACAAATTATACTATCTCAGAATCTATTTAGAAGTTGAAACATGCATTGATCAAAGGTGCAGTCATCGACACTTTAAACAATGAAATAAATAATCATACCATAGAATCCAAAATATTAAGAAGACTTACTAATCTAAACATGTTTATAAATTTAATTTAAAAACTAAAAAATAATATCCAAATAAAACCAAATAAAAACCCCCCCAAACTTAATATAGACATTGTCCCCAATGTTAAATCAGTTTAAATGAGTAGGGTAAAATAAAAGTACCTAAAAAAGGCTCAGATTGTTCCTCAGCATCGTCCTCCCACGGTGGCCTCGAGGATGATGCGGCAGTTCCTGGTGTAGGTGGGACAGATGAGAAATCTATAAATGTACTCTGCAACCAAGCGTCAACACGCTTCTGCTGTCTCTGAGTGTCATGATCGATAAAAGCAAGTCCATTTGTCGGAGCCCTACCATAGACAGTAGGCTAGATCCATATCTTATATGGGGAACTCATATCTACCCCTGCAGCTGCACATAATCGTGAAATCAAAACAAGGTGGATGTGAGCTGATAACTGGGTTTTTCTGCAATGTGAGGTGATGTTCCTATGAATAATACGCCCGATATTGATTGAACGCTGTGTCAGGATGCAAAAAAGAAGGACCGCCCTATCTTTGGTGAACTCGGCCTTCTGTGAGGTTGGTATCAAGTTCGTGCGGATAAACCTGCACCACTCTTTAAAATATGTCCATACTATTCTTCTATGGGCCATATCGCCCAGAATCTTCTCATAATCAGGCCCCGCTCTCATCATATCACCATACTCATCAAAAGTAGGGGCCTCGAGTCCTAGTGCGGTGTTGATTACCTCTTCAGAAAAATCAACAATCTTGCCGCGTACCATGATGGGGCCAACATTGCCATAGGCTCTCAAGTTTGAATAAAATTCTCGAACCACGCTAACATTTGCATCGCCTCCTAAGGCTGCTAAGGTCCCCCGGTTTCGCTGCTCCAGGATTTCTAGGATATTGCTATCACTGGCACTTGGCTGAAATTGAATTTCACAGACGATTGGTTTATCGTCAAGCATGAATTCCTAAAAATAACTCTCAGCCAAAGCATTGAAGAAGGAATGGTGTAATGGCCTGGAAACTAAGGAGGTGGAGGTAGTCTGCTGTCTTTTTGGTGCCATGAAAAATAAATATGTTGCCCGAAACCAGCAGGGAGACAAACTTCGCAAATAACCTCAATTTCCCACTATGCTTAAGTATGACATCCTGTTTACTACCTCTATACCGCAGAAGTGACTTGTGAGAAAACTTGATAATTTAGACCTATCAGAAAACTAAGAAGTTAAAGTAAGGTGCAGGACCAGGTAACAAAGTTTTCATTCAGGCGATTTAGCAAGCACTGGGCATGTAGAAATTGAAAAGCAAACACAAGTCTTTAGTCTAAATCTTTTAACAGCCCAAGACAGTAGATATTAGAAAAAATCATATGACCAGTCCAGCAAAAACACGAAAGCAGGCATAAGCAAGCATTAGATTAATTCTGGAAAGAGTGGGAGCTGCCGCGAAACAGAAGAACATGCCAAAATTTAATGGGCAGCCGACACGTTTGTCTAATTTGTTGTACACTCCCAATTCTAAATTTCAAACAGCATAATTGATACAGCGGAACTATGGTATTCAGAGGTATTGTGCGATACCGTGAAGCGATTTCAAAAGAGGGAAGAGAGGCGTACCCCGAATGCTTAGAACAAGAAAATTATCGGAATATTGCACAGGCGGATTGCAGAACAGGAGAGCGAGCTTTCCCCTTTGTTTCTCGCAGTCGGCTCGGGTAGAAGAGAATAGAGAAGTTCTCTGTTCACTCGGGTCGGTTCAGATGAGGGCGCGGCGCGCGGGCAGGGGCGACGGCACGGTCTGTGTGGTCGGGGACTCCGTCGGTAGCGCAGGGGCAAACTTCGAGTTGTCGACAGCGCTGGGGCGAGCTTCGGGTCGTTGGCAGCGCTGGGGCGAGCTTCGGGTTTCTTGGGGAGAAAACTGAAGCTTGCCCCATTCGATTTTAATTAAAAATTTACCTTCCATATTTTGTTTTTGTTTTTGTTTTGTTTTGTTTTTTTTTTTTTGGGTTAAAATAACTTAAACTAAAGAAAACTGTTTAACTAAAATTAATAATAGGGAACTAACCATAACCCTATATTACTTTAAATATATCTAGACAACAGATATTTTTATTTTTTAATTATTAATTTTAGTATTATTATTATTATTATTATTATTATTTTTAGTAAATTAAGTAATTGTCAAGAAGAAAATCCTAATCTAAACTTAAAAATAAATAGCTAACCTACTAACGACAATTAAAACAATAAAATAGACGAGAAATTTCCCGGAAAGTGCCGTAGTTAACGTCAACGGCGTGACGCTTGATGGTCTTTACGTGTCGGGCTCCAAATGAGTGACTTGAACATCACTCTCGATCACTCCACCAAAGTACGGTTTTACTCTTTGCCCATTAACCTTAAATGTGCCGTTATCTACTCGGCGTAATTCAACGGCTCCGTGCGAAAATACTTGATTAACTGTAAATGGTCCCGACCATCTTGACTTTAATTTTCCCGGAAAAAGCTTAAATCGCGAATTAAATAACAGAACTTGCTGCCCCGGGACTAAGTCCTTCTTCAAAATATGTCTGTCATGCCACACTTGTAACACCCGACTTTAATTAAAAATTTAAAATAATAGATAAATCTATTAAGTATAATCGATGAATGAAATTTTAGTATAATGTAGGTTAGGTTGAAGAATGAGTAAGTAAGGGCATAAGGGTAATTGGCAAATTTGAAAGTGGATAAGGTATTTAAGGCAAAAAGTTTAGAGTAGCCGCCACCACTGCTCATTTTCTTTCCCTTTCGGTCTTCAACTCGAACGGCAGAAATCTCTAGGCGATTCTCCTGCCCGATTCTCCTTCAACCTAGGTAAGCCCTCCTTGTTTTCTTGCGATTTTAGTAGTTAGATAGCTGAGGGAGTACAATGTGAGGAGTTTCGAGGAATGTTGTGATTTAGAGTAGGTTCGGGCTGAGCGACTATTGAGAATACCCGAGTTGTGGGGTTTCAAATTTGGTTCCTCAAACTCCTGTATTGATTTTGTGAAGTTTAGTGAAAGTTTGATATATGTACTATTATGATTTTAGGTGAGCGAGCTTCTGAAGTAGCATTTAGCCGAGTGATTTCCAGGGAGCCAGGTAAGTAGAGTTTGTTTGTGCCTTCGGGCCTACATCACAAACAGTAGGATTTATGTATGTTTGTATGTTTATTTCCAGTTGTCATGCATCATGTTTTGAAAGATTACGAAAATGAATTTACATGAAACGCATGGTAAATGTGAGCAGGATGATCAGAACAACTGTTAAGGGGGATTAATCCGCCCCTTAATTGAGAACAGAGGATTGAGGTTTTGGGAAAAGTGATCCACTTCCCAATCCTACAGGGGGATCAGACCAGTTAACTGTTAAGGGAATTAATCCGCCCCTTAATTGAGATCAGAGGATGTATGCTTTGGGGAATGACTGATCCACTTTCCCATCGTACAGAGGGATCCACAGAGAACAAATTTGAATACAACTGAGATGAGAAAGTAGAGAATGCATGTTTAGGGAAATTTTTGTTTCATTAATTCATTTCATTCATTGCTCTACTTGCTTAGCATTAGGCTAATAGATGAGTTTGTGATGTAGGTGAAGAAGTTACTGAAGGTGTGTTTACCGACCAATAAGAGGACCAGGCTGGTTGGAGGAGCATTTTCAGGCATCGGTTTGGCCATCTGTTGAGGCGGTTTAATCCATGGCTGCAGGTGTTGAGTTGGGAGTAACTAGTTCAGTATGGATGTTTCTTTTTCTGAAAATTTTATGATAGTAATGTTTTCAAAACTTTGAATACATTCTGAGAATCTTTGATATTAGTGTTCTGTTGGGTTTTGAAAATACTGTTTTCTACTGGATTTGAGTGATGCAATGATTTGATCTGTCTCTGATTGGTCTTAGTAAAATGCTTAAATCCTTTGATAGTCAGAGCTTTCTTGGAATACAGCAGAATTGCTGTTCTGAAGTCTATCGGCAGATGTTGGATGAAGGAGTCATCCGGCTGACGTCATCGGTAGATGAAAGTGGTAAGTCCTGTCGTCTAGCGATCGGCAGATGTTGGATGAAGGAGTCATCCGGCTGACGTCATCGGTAGATGAAAGTGGTAAGTTTTGTCGTCTAGCGTTCGGCAGATGTTGGATGAAGGAGTCATCCGGCTGACGTCATCGGTAGATATAAGTTGCAAGTTGTCGTCTAGCGATCGGCAGATGCTGGAGGAAGGAATCCCCCGGCTGACGTCATCGGTAGATGTAAGTAGCAAGTTTTGTCGCCTAGTTATCGGTAGATGCAGTCTACCGAGAGTTGTCCTGTTCGTATATCTTCCGGCTGACGTCATCGGAAGATGTAGGTAGTGTTTGTCATTTTGTGACCGGTTGATATAACCGAAGTTTTGTTGTTTGTCATCGGTAGAGGCCTCCTATTTTCTATTTCTGTTTCTTGTGTTGACTTTGTCGTCGGCAGATGTGTTTGACTTCTGCAATTTCATGGGTATTCCACATTTTTAAAGCTTTATATTTTTGGCCCATTATACTTAACACTCCCAACAATTATTTTAAAATGTTTTCACGGATTATTTAACTTCATTGATTTTCGATTGATTTCCGCTGCAAGTTTTAAAATACATCGAGTTTTAGAAAATGTCAAATTTTGACTGTCGAGTGAAATATTTTTAAATTTAGTATCAAGTCGTCATGGTTCGGTTCAGTGTGTTGAGTAGCAAACCGGGTTTAGATAACTCGGGGCGTTACAACACTTTAGTTTTCTCCTTATATATCCGAGTATTTTCGTAGGCTTCGCGTCGTAATTCATCGAGCTCATTAATCTGTAGGAGTCTAGCTTTTCCAGCTGCTTGCAATTCCATATTTAAATTCTTGATAGCCCATAATGCCCGATGTTCCAACTCAACTGGGAGGTGACATGCTTTCCCAAAAACTAATCGATATGGGCTCATTCCTATTGGAGTTTTAAATGCTGTCCGATAAGCCTATAAAGCGTCATCCAATTTTCGTGACTAATCTTTACGTGACGAGTTGACTGTCTTTTCCAGAATTTGTTTGATCTCTCTATTTGAAACTTCGACTTGCCCATTAGACTGAGGGTGATAGCCAAGAGCCTTTCGATGCTTTACTCCGTATTTCAATAATAAGGCTTCAAATTGTTTGTTGCAGAAGTGTGTCCCTTCATCACTGATAATGGCTCTAGGAGTGCCAAAACGAGCAAAAATATTTTTACGTAAAAAATTTAGCACCACTTTGCCGTCATTGGTTGGTGTCGCAATAGCCTCCACCCACTTGGATACGTAGTCAACGGCTAACAGAATATATTTGTTATTGAAAGATGTGGGAAAAGGACCCATAAAATCAATTTCCCATACGTCAAAAAGCTCTACTTCTAGTATGTTCGTCAAGGGCATTTCATTGCGTCGAGAAATATTCCCCGTGTGTTGGCATCTATCGCAAGCCTGCACGAATGTGTGAGCATCTCTAAATAATGATGGCCAATAAAAACTGCATTGTAATACTTTTGCTGCAGTCCGAACGCCTCCAAAGTGCCCGCCACATTCCGGAGTGTGGCAGTGCCTCAAGACTGATTCCATCTCATCTTCTGGTATACAACGTCGTATCATTTGGTTAGAACAATGCTTATAAAGGATAGGTTCTTCCCAGTAGTAGCGTCGAATGTCGGAGAAGAATTTCTTTCGTTGATGAGATTTCAAGTCAGGTGGTATAGTTTGACCGACCAAGTAATTCACGTAATCTGCGTACCATGGTAGCTTCGACACAGCAAGGAGCATCTCGTTCGGGAAATCTTCATTTATATGCTGGTTTTGATCGGTCACATGTTCTTGAGTTTCTAAACGAGAGAGGTGGTCAGCTACTAGATTTTCGGTTCCCTTTTTATCTCTTATTTCCAGGTCAAATTCTTGTAATAGTAGCACCCACCTAATTAACCAAGGTTTAGCGTCCTTTTTCTCCATGAGATATTTGATTGCTGAGTGGTCGGTGAATACTATGACTTTATTTCCAATTACGTATGGTCTGAACTTATCAAAGGCGAAGACGACGGCCAATAACTCTTTCTCTGTGGTAGCATAATTTAATTGAGCATCATTAAGGGTCCGACTGGCGTAGTAAATTGTTCGGAAACTTTTATCTTTCCTTTGGCACAAAACTGCTCCAACAGCGAAATCACTCGCATCTGTCATAATTTCAAATGGCAATTCCCAATCGGGTGCAGTGATAATCGGAGCTGTCACAAGTTTTTCTTTAAGAACATTAAATGCTTCAAGACATTCTGCTGTAAACTTGAATGGCACGTCTTTTTCTAGTAGACTGCACAAGGGTTTAGTAATCTTGGAGAAGTCCTTGACGAAGCGCCGGTAAAAACCAGCGTGTCCAAGAAAGCTATGCACTCCCTTAACTGATACGGGCGGTGGTAATTTCTCGATCGCCACTATCTTAGCTCGGTCCACCTCAATGCCTTGTGATGAAATCCAGTGGCCTAGAACGATTCCCTCTTTAACCATAAAATGACATTTCTCCCAATTAAGTACTAGGTTGGTCTCCACACATCGAGCCATCACTTTAGACAAATTTTCCAAACATATGTCAAATGATGCTCCAAAAACTGAGAAGTCATCCATAAACACCTCAATGTATCGTTCTACCATGTCAGAAAAAATTGCCATCATGCAGCGCTGAAATGTCGCAGGTGCGTTGCATAATCTGAATGGCATCCGTCGAAAAGCAAATGTACTGTACGGGCATGTGAAGGTAGTCTTTTCTTGATCTTCCGGTGCTATAACAATCTGATTATATCTCGAGTATCCATCTAGAAAGCAGTAGTAATCGTGACTAGAAAGTCTATCTAGCATCTGATCAATAAATGGCAACGGGAAGTGATCTTTACGTGTGGCCTTATTCAACTTTCGATAATCCATGCATATCCTCCATCCGGTGACTGTGCGAGATGAGATGAGCTCATTATTGTCATTCTTGATTATTGTCAATCCACTTTTCTTCGGCACACATTGCACCGGGCTCACCCACGGGCTATCTGAAATCGGGTAGATAACACTCGCATCCAACCATTTCAAAATCTCTTTACGCACAACCTCTTTCATTGCTGGATTCAGACGCCTTTGGTGTTCAACTGATGGGCGATGATCGTCGTCCATTAAGATCCGATGTACACATAATGAGGAGCTAATGCCTCTAATATCCGATAGAGTCCATCCAATAGCGACTTTATATTTTCGAAGTACTCGTAATAGCTTTTCTTCTTCAATCTGAGATAAGTCCGCTGAGATAATAACTGGAAGCGTCTCATTTTCTCCTATATATGCATAACGCAAGTGAGACGGTAAAGGTTTTAGCTCTAGAGTGGGTGGACTTTCAATGGATGGGGGGACCCTAATAGGTGGCTCTCCCGAACTTTCAAAATACTTCTTCTTTTCGGGTTCAAAAGCGTTCATCAATAATTCATAGCTTGTAGCTCCCACGTTTTCGTCCAGGGAAATATCTTGATTGAATTCACTTGTTTCAAGTGAGTCACTTAACTGAAATGGCATATCCGCTAATGTGGATTCCATCGTGTCTATCCGAAACACGTCATCACTAACCTGCGGATACTTCATCGAGCGGAACACATTAAACGTGACCTCCTCATTTTGTACACGCAATTTCAATTCACCCCTTTGCACGTCAATCAACGCTCCCCCAGTTGCTAAAAATGGTCGTCCTAAGATTATTGGGATATCTCGGTCTTCTACCATATCTAGGACTACAAAATCTACTGGAAATATGAACTTATCGACCTTAACAAGCACGTCTTCTATGATACCCCTCGGGTGCTTTATTGATCTGTCAGCCATTTGTAAAATCACTCGTGTTGGTTTTGCTTCACCTAGCTCCAGCTTTTGAAAAATAGATAATGGCATTAAATTGATGCTTGCTCCCAGATAGCATAAAGCACGCTCAAAAATGCAGTTCCCAATCTCACACGGAACCGTAAAACTACCTGGATCCTTCAACTTTAGTGGGAGTTTTCGTTGAATTATTGCACTGCATTCTTCAGACAGGGCGATTATACCACAATCCTCTATTTTTCTTTTGTGTGTTAGAATCTCCTTTAAAAATTTGGCATAGGTTGGCATTTGTTCCAATGCCTCAGCAAACGGGATGTTGATGTGTAATTGTTTGAAAACGTTCAAGAATTTGTTGAATTGCTTATCCAATTTTGCATTTGTTAGGCGTTGTGGGAAAGGAACTTTTGGGATGATCTCCTTCGGGATCTGAGGTGGAGCTTCCTGTAGCTCTTGATCCTTTGGTGTGGACTCGAATGATGACGAATGCATTCCGTCATGTGCGACCACTTTCTTATTTTCTTTGACGCAATTATCAATAACTTTTTCACTCCTAAGTGTGATGGCATTTCATTGGTCTCTGGGGTTGATTTCAGTGGAACTGGGCAATGTACCTTGTGGGCGTCTATTTAGTGTAGCTGCCATCTGGCCCATTTGCGTTTCTATGCTTCGAATTTGGGCCGACTGGTTCTGTAAAGTGGTTCTTGTTTCAGCCATAAATTTATTTGTGTGCTCCCCCATCTTGGCAATTAAATCATCCAGATTAGATTTTCTTTCTTGAAATGGAGGTGTCGGTTGATTAACTTGTGGCATCTGAATGGCGTTGTTCGGGTTCTTCCACGAAAAATTCGGGTGATTGTTGCGTGGGCCATTATAATAGTTACTTGAAATTTGATGTGTCGGTCTATTATAATTTTCCACATATTGGCCCTGTTCAGATGAACTACTAGCCATTTGGTTCCCCTGTTGACAGTCTTCACTAGCATGTGGTCCTTGGCACCATTGACATTGTATGATCGGGGAGTAAATTGCATTAACGGGAGCTTGATTACCTTGGATGTGCCGAGTGAGGGATGCAATTTGTGTAGTCAATGCTTTTATCGCATCCATTTCTGGGGTATTTGAATGCTTCTTCAAAATCTGACGTTCAACCGGGCACTGATCATTAGTAAGGGATAACTCCTCTAACAGGTCGAATGCCTCCAATTCTATCTTTTGAAGTATTGATCCATCGGCTGCAGAGTTGACAAGAGTCCGTGTAGAAGGTGATAGACCGATGAAGAAAGTCTGTATTTGCATCCATTGTGGTAGACCATGTTGGGGGCATTTTCGTAAAAGTTCCTTGAATCGGCCCCATGCTTCGTAGACCGTCTCACCATCGAATTGATTAAAGTTGTTAATTTCGTTGCGGAGTTTTGCAATTTTTTCAAAGGGAAAGAATTTAGATAGGAATCTTTGAACTAATTCATTTCACGTTGTAATTGAATCCGGGGGTAAGGAATTTAACCAGTTCTTAGCGCGATCTCTCAGTGTAAAGGGGAACAACCTAAGTCTAACAGCATCATCAGAAATATTATGATATTTAAACGTGTCACAGACCTCAACGAAGTTTGCAATATGATCTTTTGGATCCTCGTTAGGCAGACCACAGAATTGATACTGCTGAATCATTTGTATGGCTCCCGGCTTTATTTCAAAATTGCTGCACGTGATCGCAGGTTTTCAAATTGCTGATTGAACCCCATCCATAGATGGCATGACATAATCGAGCAATGTCCGTCTCCCGACTTCGGACACTTCGATCATCTGTTGTAAATCTGCGTTTTGCTCGTCCGCCATCGTTGTCTGCCTTGTTTCCCTACTATTTCTTCGGCAGGTTCGTACAATTTCAGGGTCGATAGGTAACATGTTGGCAGTACCAAATTTTCGCATGCACCGGCAACAGCAAATACAATGAATTAATTAAACAGTCCAAATTAAAACAAAAATAACTTAATTAAATATTAATAAAAATAATTCCCCGGCAACGGCGCTAAAAACTTGTTGCGCAAAAATCGTGATACGCAAGTGTACGTGTCGCACAAGTAATATAGTTTTTAAGTAAGAGTCCAACCCACGAGGAATAGTTTTACTAAAATATTAAATTAAGGTAATTTTAAATTAATTGGACTAAAACACTTTAATTTTTATTAAGAAGATTTGATTTTTATTTGATTTTAAATTAAACAATTAAATAACTAAAATAATTGAAATAATAGAATTAGGAAACTAAAATAAATGGCAGGAAAATAATTAAAGATTTGGTAAATATCAAGAAAGAATCTAGGGATTCTGATTTCACATCCACTTTTCTATTTAATATCCCTAATTTAGTTAATATTTCCTAATCCTACGTGTTGACAGTGATTTTTCTATTTTAATTATTATTCTCTCCCGAGCTATAATAATATTATCCAACTAACAGGTTATCACCTCCCGGTCTCAAACTCAAATCAGTTGCATACATTAAGTGCAGAAAATCATAAAACTACATAAAAGTCCTAGCTATCCCTAGTCTAGAATCAGTTCATCGTAAACTCATCAATGCCCAGTTATTTCGCAACTTCCGTCTTTTGAAACAACCCTAAAAATCTTAACTTTGGTGATCAGACAAAATTAAGCATGAAGAACAGACAAGAATACTCAACACGATATCTGAAAAAGGAAAATAAAAACTAAATTAGAAATATTAAACCGTCGAGTTTCAGTTACATCATAACCCTAGAAAATAAATTTAGTTCATGCTAAGATAAAGAGAAACAACGATAATAATAAAGAATTGCATAATCAAATAGTGTAAATAAAATAAAATTAAAAAAACTATGCTGTTGTTTTTCAAGTCGCCTCCAGAATCGCCTCTGCCGAAAGTTTCCCTTTTCCTGCTCTCTGTCACCGAATGTCCCACTAATTTAGGTCTGCTTTAGGTTTTATTGTTTTCTTTCAGCCGATCAATGATTGAGATTAGATCTGTCTTCAGGTGAATGGTTTAGATTAAAAAGTCAACTTTCCAAATTTGTAAGCTGATAGGCGATCGATCTCTGACATGTATAGCGATCGATCGCTTCTTCTCCTTGCATATGTAGCGATCGATCGCTGGCATGTATAGCGATCGATCGCTTCTTCTCCTTGCGTAGCGATCGATCGCTGGCATGTATAGCGATCAATCGCTTCTTCACTTTTATTGTTTTCCATTAATTCGTAGTTCTTTCAGGCGATCAATCGCTTAATGATGGCCAATCGATCGCTATTTACTCTGGTTTCTCAAGCTTCACTGTTTCTCTATCTTTTCTTCTCTTCAGCTTTGACTTTTATTTATTTTTTTTTTTTCTGTTCTAATTAAAATTCCTGCACACTTTCACAAAATATATCAAATTTCTTCAAATACTTGAGAACAACTTATCAAATCAAGTATAAAAAGTATAAATAATTGTGTAAAATACACACTTATCATTCTGTAAGTTGATGGGAGATCAAGAAAACAAAAACGACCCATTGTTTGACGTAGAAATCATAATTTTGTATTTATAAAATATGAGTCGAGTTTAAATATGACTCAAATTAAACTAAGTCTCATAAAAGATATATTCAACTAAATTTCACTCTTCAATTAAATATTAAATCACATTTTATTTGATCGTTTCATTAATATTGACTAGCTAACAATATACCATTGTAATTAAATATAGGATAACGTTCAATGGGCTAGGACCATGTACTTTGGAGTTTATTATACATTTTACTACACATGTAATGGAATGTATTGAACGCCATGTCGAACATCGGAAACCGACATGACGTTGCAACTGCTAAAACCTTGCACCGATTTGGCTCACTCGTCTATCAGGTGGAACAGAACTAAATTCACTTGACGCTTCAGGAGTACGTGAATCGGCTATGGAAGACCTTCCCTTCCAGACGATTGCAGTAGCGGGGCCTATTCTGGCCTCCTTGATCCAGCGATTCTCCTCCTCACACTGGCGCCGTCGATGGCCTGCTGTTTGGCCATGTTGCCGAAAGTATACCCTTAACTCTTTCTGACGACTCACCCTCCATAGACAACACCGATTCGCCAATTCGTGTTGCTACGATCACCGGGTTCCTCTGCACAGGCACCGTCAACAGCTTCTACGACTCTTCTGGCCGAGTTGACTCGCTATCCCTTAAACGATTGATTAATCATCAACACTCCCTCCTTGGCTGGTTCTCCGGGCGTCGGAAATCCCAGCTTCGACCTTCTATGCGGGAATTTTTAGTGACGGCTTCTCTCTCCTCCGAAACTGAATTTTCACTTCCGGTTAAAAACGCGGTTAGCCCTGCAAATCTCACTCCTTGTGTGTTTCTGCTTTTCGCTTCTCCGTTAATTGATCAACCCATCCATACCCACGAGTACCGGGGCTATCAATTTCGTCCTTCAACCCAGTCATTTGAGCCTAAATCCATAGATATTATTAACATTGGACCTGCATTTCGAACTCATTACGAGTCTTTTTGCCCTAATTCGACATTTCCGGCCTTGCCTTTTGAATCAAGGGCTTCCGCGATGAATGAGGATATGAAGGATGATCGCCTCAGTCGAATGAAGCAGATTTCAAAGGATCAGAAGGAATTAGATTTCTATGCTGATGGGTTTGAAATTGGGAACTTGAACAGGCTGATTGGTTCAGAAGCAGCAAACTATACAGCCAGATTGGAGGATCTATACGAGAAAATGTTAACCAAGATTGAGACCTTGGCCAGGCTCGTGGAGAAGAGTTCAGCTAAAGTTCTTGAACAGGTAAGAGGGCCATTAAGTGCCCCAAAAAGTTGTGATTTGGATGTGTCCTTTTAATGCTATTGATGCAATCGTTATTCTGATTTACTTTGAATGATAATATGCATCTAATAATAGAGAAAGAGAACAATGCTGCATAGAAGTCATCTTGAAAATCGATTCACGAGGAGATGGTTCCCAACTGGTCGTAAACTCATACATTTAGCCTTAACTAAGGAATGTAGGGTATGATCTGGATCATTACATTACACTGGCTAGAACTGACTTTTGAGAATTGTCCTGCAAGTGGGGATTGCCAGTTATAATCAACACATATTAGCCTTGGCTAAGCATTGTGAGACAAATAGATCCTTACCTTACCCATTTTTCAGGGCGAAAGGTTGCCGCTTTGCTGCAGTCGTTGCTAATCAGTGTTTCTCTTGTCAATGAATCACTTACAATTTTGGTTTTTAATTATGTTTATTTCATGTTTAAAACCTCTTAATAGGAAAACCACGTTAGGAAGCTAAGGTATAAAGCTGCTAGAATTCCTGGTGTGGAGTAAGGAATTACTTATTTACTCCGAGCAAAAGGCCGTTTTGTTCATATCAGGTAAGTTTGATCTCTTTTATATTAACCTATATGCATTTAAGTTTAAGGCTCTGTAAATTAAATTTGATTCTGTCATTGTCTTATAGATTTGCTTAAGTGTTTGAATTAAGAGAAAGATGTTATGGCAATAGAAGAGACTGCAAACAGATACAAAAAATTCTTCAGTTCTTTCATGTTTTGAAATGTATTCAAATGGCGAGGAGGGGGATGATTAATTACAAAGTAGGCATTGATTTTCTTGCTTTTGTTTTGAAACTACTTGACTCAGGAAAGCACAAGATCCTATCTTCTGGTTGACCCACGACAACAATTAGAAGTCGTGAAAGTTGATTTTTTTGGGCTTTTTTTTTTTTGCGGAAGTTGGCGGTAAACGTTAAAAACTGATATCAATAGCAAAGCCAAATTTTGATATTTGTCTTCACCTTTTGAATCTATGTGATCATTTCATGTGTATCATCCCTCCCTTCTTTAGGCATGGGTGGATGCATGCGTCTACCTCAAGACTGATGTATTTTTGTATCCTTTTGATGAATCTCTTCTTGATTTCTTGTATGAAATATATTGGCCACTGATCTGAACTTTGTGCTTGAATACGTAAAGGAAGACAATAGGTTCAAATATTTGACTCTGTTCAGTTACAAATATTGAGGATTCAATCCATAAATTGTGGAAAATAACAAGTGGAGAGAGTAGTAAAATGTTGGCATGATATTCAGCCGGAGAAACTATGGGTTTTCGCCAAGAGCTTCTCACTTACTTGAAAGTTCTAAAAATAGATCCGGGGTATACCATGGATAAACTGGAATTGAATTAGAATACAAAAAGGATGGTTTGAAGAGTCAAATTTGCACGTACACAATCTGCGTCCAAATATGTTTCAAATCCTGGGTTCACGACGCATTACGAGTTTACTGGTATGGACCCTTTCAAAGCATTTCAAAACGAGGATTATCCAGTCTACTTGCGAAAGAATCCATGACGCTTCAAACTACTGATGGGTGAGTTAAATGCTTCTGCTTTGACTTGATTGGACTTCTCAATTCTCATTTCTCATATGGGTTTCAGCAACATTCTTCTTTTTCCATTGTTCTGTGTGGCCGCTAAAGTGTTTTATATTTTATCAAAGTTGCCTTTTTTTTTTTTCTCATCTTTCTGCTGTAATTGTTGTGAATTCACTTGATATTGAGTTGGATTATTTTCTGGATGTCGATATTTTTCACTGCCTAAGCCGGTTAAGCTTGGACATATAAGCAACCTGTCCTGATTGCGAAGGGACCACAACAAAAATTCGGACATGTCGACCTCCCGATCCAAGGAGACTTATGAACCAACTTAAAACACCATAAATTGTACAAGATTGGTTGAATTCCACATGAGTAATCTGTAAACTTTAATTTAGAAAAATTGTAATGAAATATGCAAATCAAAAGCCAATAACGAATATACATAAATCTTTTTTATCTTTTTCAAACTTGTATACTCTATTTTAAGTAGATGAGGGAGAGGAGGGGGATAAAAAGAGAGACATGAGAGGAAATTGAGATCGAGTTATGGGGAATCAGATACGATTTAGAGTCGGAGAGAAAATATGAGAGAGAGAAAAAAAAAGTGAGTGATCTTGATGTGCCAAAGGGAGCAACCACTCGGCCACGAGCCAAAAGTTTAACTAAATTTTGTACTCATTTTATAGGTGATGCAATTGAAGACCAATTGGAGCTAGAGCCGAGCACACATGACAAAGAGAAGTCATTTCACTTGTTGATATGAGAGCATCGTCAAGTCCAAACCGAGCTTGAAGAAGAGACCAATGTCTCCCTTGAAGCAAAGTCATGTAACCAATGGTTTAGTTTATTTTCTTAGTAGTTTATCCTACCTTCTTGTGTTGGCCGAACACCTTTAGTATTAGAGACTTCCTTTTGGCCGTGTTTTGTGGAAGAAGAGACCACTTGAAAGTGACACTTGGAGAGAGTGGTGGGTTTGCGAAAATTGGCAAAACATGTTTTGTACTCGACTAGGTGTGCTAGCCAAATACCCTTGTTTTTCATCCTCTTTGTGGGTGAACATTTGAACCCTAATTTTCTAAAAGGAAGTGGTATTTAAACCACCCTTATGGCTGCTGAAGGCTAGCTAATTTTGAATAGAAAACTGAAGATTCATCTTCTTCCAAAACCTTGAAGATCTTCGGCATCGAGTCTACATTTCCTCGTTGAGTTATATCTGAGTGTTTGTGTGAGTTGTTGATCTCCATTTTCGTGAGTGTAGTGGATTCTATCCTTATTGCTCCCTTCTCTACCTCCTCCCTCAAAGGTAGGACATTCAGTAAAGGTGTATCAAGCTCTCATCATAGCAAGTTGGAGTGTTCAACTTCAAGGAGAGCCAAGAACGGAGAGAGTGCAACATTATCACTTTCCAGACCAACGTGCACCATCTCATCCATATCATCTTATTTCCACCGAGTTAGACCCTGATTTTTGGAGGGTATTCCCACCACGCACAGAGTAAGATCCCATTGAAATTTTAGCTCCATTGGAGTTTCTTTGAAGAAGTTGTGCAATTCGGAAGGTGGCCTATTATCGGCCAAAACTGTTCTATTTTTTTGAGAGCTTATCAACTTATTTCCTTTGTTGAAGTACATCATTTGGTATCAGAGCTCATCATTTGGTATCAGAGCTCCTTCTTTCCTACGCCTTTTTCGTGTCTTGTGTTACATATTTGTTGGTGCCAAGATGATGACAAGGAGTGGAGTCAACAATTGATATGCCTCAGAGGCCTATGACTCATTCTCAAACCAAGGTACGATCATCAATTAGTCTTTATTCTAACAGGTTTGCTAGTTTTGCAGATGAAAGCCTTTTTAATAGCTTGGAGTGGGAGCCAAATTCTCAAGAAATGGATAAACCTACATATGTTCTCTCTTGGGAATCACTTCTAGGATCATCTCACATTGAAGAGAGAATTTGTCTTCCTGAAGACAAATCCTTATAATCAAGTGTTTTGTGTACTTTTTTTTTCATGGCAAACATTGGTATTTTTTTGTATTTTATGGCAAACATTGACCTTTATTTTGTTTAGCATACTTGCTAGTAGCTTGTAGGTTAGCACGGATGGCCGAGGTTTGGCGCGCACATGGTTGTCTCGTGCATATGGCCGAGAGAAGGCAAGAGAGGTCGGCTGACACGCACAGAAGGTTGGTCGAGGTGTAGCGCGTACATGGTTGAGAGAAGGCACGAGGGATCTATTGGCGCGCACAGAAGCAGGCGAGATCGAGCGCACACGGATGGGTGACCTGGCCCGTACGGAAAAGCGTTGGCAGGCGCACACACGAATGGCTAACCTGGCTAGCACCATGGGCCGTTGATCAGCGTATGCAAGGACAAGCCACGTGGTCGAGTGATGACCAAAGGAATGATTCTAGAAATTTCCTCTAGCATTTTGAATCCACGCCAGCTTAGCCACGTTCCAGCAAGAACTAATGACCAATGGAGGGACGCCAAACTTTCCATGCAAGGACATGCACGTCGGATGCCAAAGCAAGGAGGCGCATGCGGGCACGTGGCCAAGACCTAAGCCCAACGGCTCTTGCCATCTCTACGAGATATTTAAGCTCATTTTTCTGCATTGTAAAAACATTTTTTGATAAATAGATAATTGAATGCTTTTCCTTCAGCTTCGAAGTGCTCTTCGGCCTTCAAGGTGAATGCCTCAGTGTGTGATATCCGAGTGGAGTTTTGCCTCCATTGTTCTCCAAGTTCGTGGTTACTTGGTGGCTCTTAGAAACATCCTTTCTCTTCAATCTTTCAAAGGCTGAAAATTAGAAGAATGGTGGAAAACCAAGCCTAGTGTGCTGGAGCCTTGAAGGTTTCATTATCCGAAGGTACCATCAGTTGCCTATCAGACCAGACGCGGGTGTTCTTTACATAACTTACTCACCACTCATTAGGTAAGTTTTCTTAAATTTTCATAGCATTTGACCTAATTTGATAAAGTTGTGCATACTGTTTTGGGGGTACTTTTTCAGATTGAGTCGAGAGTACCAAACTTGTGTTTGTTACTGCATTAACTTGGCTTTTGCAGGATCAATTCTTATCATTTGGTATCATAGCACAAAGTGCTTCCATTGTGTGTTTACCTTGTGTTTTTAAATTGATTTGCTTGCTTATTCATATAGTTTTGACTTGCTAAACTTATTGTCTAATCGGGATTAGTGCTAAGCCGAGGAGAGTGTTTTTATTTTAGAGCCATTTGAGTTGGTTGTTAGTCATATTGATCCTTAAAACTTTAAAGGCTATTTAGGATTAGAAATGAAAAATAGAAATGGTATTATCCATGACCAAAACCGGGATAAAGAGTTGCCCCAAACCGAAGCTCAAAACCATCAAGAGGGAGAGTCAAGTTTTCAAGGTCAAATCGATGAGTTTAGCCAAAAAGTAGACCATCTCTTGAAAATAATGGCTGAGCGTGCAAGAGAAAATCAAGAACCCGTGCGTAGGAGGAGAACCGAACCACCAAGGAGAGGGTATCAAAATCGAGAGTACTTGGATGAAGAGTGGACCAAAGAGGATGATGAGTACTCTACTCCTAACCGAAGTATGAACAATGAGGACCTCAAGCATGTTAAGTTATCCATTCCCTCATTCAATTGGACTTGCAATGGAGATGCATTCTCGATTGGGCTGATAAGGTCGAGAAAGTATTCGAGTACTATGGATACTCATAGAGAATAAAGATACAATTAGTGTCAGTTGAGTTAATGAGATATGCTTCGTTATGGTGAGATAACCTAAGAGCTCATAGGAGACAAGAAGGGGATGATCCTATCACTACATGGACGGCCATGAAGACTCTCATAAGGAAAAGATTCGTGCCTAGTCATTACAAGCAGGAACTATTCTTGCAGATGCAAAACTTAAGACAATATGGGCAGACTATGGAGAAGTATTTCACAGAATTTGAGATGCTCAAAATCTGCGGAGGATTAGAAGAATCTGAAGAGCAGGTGATAGGCAGATTCCTCAGGGGTTTAAACTGGGATATCGGCGACGTAGTGGAGTTACGATCACTGGACTTGATGGACATGGCGGTAACAATTGGCCTTGAAAGTTGAGAGACAACTAAAGAGGAACAAGAAGGCATCTAACCCCAAAAAATTTACTCTCAAAACCTCGGACACCAAAAAACATTCAGTAAGGCAGAAGGGAAGAAGCCTTTTACTTGAAGTTGGCTTGCTAAGGAAGAGGATAGTAAACCCGCAGTGGCAGATGCAAACCGGCCAAGAAAATTAAATGTTTCAACTGTCTTGGTCTAGGACATATGGCAGCCCAGTGTCCAAACCGACGTGTAATGGTAATCAGAGATAGCACGGGAGAAATTGAAAGTGCGGACGAACCAGCAGTGGAGGTTGAAGAGGAAAGTGAGTCAACTGACGAAGTTTTTCATGCACTAGAAGGACCTTTGCTAATGGTTATTCGTCAGGCCCTCGTGTCAAAGAACACAAAAGAGAACTGTCAGCGAGAGAATATTTTTCACAGTCGCTATTTAATCAAGGAGTGAGTATACTCATTAATCATCGATGGAGGAAGTTGCACCAATGTGGCTTCCCGTGACATGATAGAAAAACTAGGGTTAGAGACCCGTACACACCTAAACTGTAACGACCCCAGTTGGAGTCGCCTCATTATTCATAACTTAACCTCTTAAATTCATATTTACCCTGATCTCTTTAGATCTTTCACCCTTCAACCACTTTACACTAAGGTCCCCTTTGTATTATTTTTTTTTTACCTTTCCTCAACAGAACTCAAGGACTTTAACATATCAGACAGAAACTAGATTCATCAAACTTGTCTTTCTCCTAAAACTAACAACATATTCGTTCACAGAGTCGAGCGACCATACGTAGTCATTAGTTCTATAACAAATTCGGGCAGGAAAGAAATGCCCTCAGATTATTCGATGTTATTCTGCTCGGGTTTGCATGGGTTTGCATGCATCGGTTAACAGAGTGTGCCTCTTCCGATTTGTCACGTGTACTCTGCATGACTCAATTATCGTTGCCCAATAGAAGACATCTTCCGGTGGGCACGTGTATCTCTCGTGACTCATTAAACATCACTCGGTCACTAAACGACAACAACATCTACGTCATCCGGTAATTGAAATACACTACATCTACCGATCACTAGATGACAAAACGATTCGTACATCGCCTGACATTAGAAATACACTACATCGCCCGATCACTAGACGACAAAACAACACTTACATCATCCGGTATTTGAAATACACAACATCTACCGATAGTCATGTGCAATCCACGTGTTTTTTTAAGACACCTTCCGATAGAGAATATCTATCGGTGGATGCAAGCTCATACATCTTCCGATAGAGAACATCTATCGGTGGATGCAAATATACACAGACTTCTAATTTCATTGACTCATCACTCTTATAAATGAAAATCAGAGACTCATCCAGAATTCTTGTAGCGGAAGACTTAGTTAAAATAACTCGTTCTATATCCTTGTAAACATTCTCAGACTCAGTAATTAAACCAGACAATTTCAAAAGCTCGATGTTTTAAAATAATCTCATCCTACTTAGACTTCCATATTCATAATCATCACTAAAATCATAAGAGCATTAACCAGGGGGTCTTGTTCGCCATCCAGCCACAAAATTGCTCCCTGAACACCTTCCAGCAACCAAAATTAGACATCTTCATTAACTTTGGAATCCTCACCTGATATTTCGTCACCTACATCATAAGGTTTAAACTATAAGCCTAATGCTTAGTAAGGAATGCAATACTAACATGTATACGTGAATGCATAGTTGCAAGAAAACCATGATCATGTTCGTTTCATGCTTTTTTCTTGTTCTTGTTCGTGTTCTTACTCATCACTTTCATCATATGGATTAAGGGAGGATTTGTGCCGTAAAGGGGGGATGACAGTGCAAGTGTACATAGTCCCTCTCAGGCCGTATTCATGGTCCTTCTCTTTGGACAGTGACATACGCCAAACTGCCCCCAACCCTCACTTAATCCAGTTGCATAAGTTTCATATTCATTCTCATATCTTGTTCATGGGGGAAAACATGCTGATAAATCATTTTCATATGATTGAGAAGTAAATCATGATGCATGACATGAATATTCTTAAATCATCAGACTATGGAAAATATCATACTAGACAGTTGACTTCATAGACTCTATCAGAACATCACATAACATAGTTCTCAAACATCCGTAAAACATCCAAGTACAAACCATCCTACTAACTCAAAACAAACATCAAACACATAACTAATTTAGTTCCCTTAAGATGTAGGGCCCTAATGGCCGGAAATCTTAATACATTCACTTACCTGGCTTCCTTAGCAAATTCGTGCACTACACTTCAAACTTCTTCACCTGATATCATTTCACATTTCAGAGTTAAAAATAGGTCCTAAATATTCTGAAATCAAAGCTAGAAAAGTCCTAACTAAATGTCATCCTAGAATCTGTATTCCTGAGTCCTTTCAGCCAAGCACCTTGTATGTGGACTAAGTTTCTAAAATCTAAAATAGCATAATTCAACTTAACCACTAGTTCCAGTCGGTTATCTTAAAGTCTAGATTCGAATCAGGAATGCTATTACCAAACACCGATTATAAATGTTCCTATTATTCGGCCATTGAAGAATCTTGAAACATTGGGTTCTGGCTGAAAATAGAGTTCCAAATAATCATTCAGCAACTAAATTGTCTAAGTCTTACCTCGAATGTAGGGTATCGGAGTGGTGGTTGGAGGAATTGATCGCCAAAGAGGGAGTCGCCGGCAGAGAAAGAGCTCTGGAAGCACGGGAATCGCCGAGAGAGAATGTCGGCTACAGTGGGGTTTAAGTGAGGTTTAAGGTTTATATTTTCTTTTTATACTAAATAAAATCCCTCTTATTACAGTTCTGCCACCACACAAATAGAAACCAAATAAGCTTAGACATTAAAATTTAAATTAAAGATCAACAATAAAGGTGACAGTTAATTCCGTTAAGAAAATCGCCTGGCTGAAAATGTCGGGTGTTACATAAACCCCTACAAATTACGGTGGTTAGATGATAAAGATGACGTGAAGGTGACCCAGCAAGTTACTATTGAGTTTACCATCGGAGGGTACAAAGATTCAGTCCTTTGTGACGTCATACCAATGAATGCTAGCCACATACTCTTGGGTAGACCATGATAATATGATAGGAAGGTGACACATGACGGCTATTCAAACTACTACTCTTTAAAGTTCAGAGGGAAAGAAATTAAGCTTGTGCCATTAACGCCCGAACAAATAGCCAAGGACAAAGCGGCTAGAAAGAAGGAAAGAGACAAGACCAACCTATTTATGTCGAAGGGAGAACTTGAGACATCGTTACTAGGGGGTCGACAGGATAAAGGAGTTAGAGGATTTTCAGTCATAGTACAAAACCTACTGAAATAATTCCAAGACGTATTCCCCGAGGAGTTACTACAAGGATTACCATCTTTACGTGGTATTGAACACCAAATTGACCTACAACCAGAGGTTATGTTACCAAACCGTCCAGATTATAGAATGAACCTCGAAGAGACTAAAGAACTTCATAGTCAAGTACAAGAATTATTGGAGAAAGGCTATATAAGAGAATCTATGAGTCTGTGTGCAGTGCCCACCCTACTTGTACCAAAGAAAGACAACTCAATGAAAATGTGCATGGACAAAGAAGCCATTAACCAGATCACGATTAAGTACAGGTTTCTAATTCCTCAACTAGAGGATATGCTGGATGAGCTCAACAGAGCAACAATATTTTCAAAGGTAGATCTAAAGAGTAGGTACCATCAGATCAGGATGAAAGAAGGCGACGAGTGGAAAATAGCCTTCAAGACCAAGTATGGGCTGTTTGAATGGATGGTTATGTCATTAGGCTTGTCAAATGCTCCAAGCACGTTTATGCGATTAATGCACTATGTATTAAAGGAGTTTCTAGGAAAGTTCATAGTTGTTTACTTTGACGACAATTTAATCTATAGCTTAGACTTACTTTTACACCTGAACCACCTAAGTATCCTATTCAAGACCCTCAAGGTTGCAAAGTTGTTCGGCAACCTTAAGAAGTGTTTGTTTGCCCAAGAAAGAGTTTACTTTCTAGAGTTTATTATTACTAAGGTTAGGATGGAAGCAGATGAAACCAAGATCGAGGCCATCAAGGATTGGCCCATCCCTACAGGCATAATAGAGGTGCATAGTTTCCATGGATTAACCTTATTTTATCGAAGGTTCATCAAGGATTTCAGCTGTATCATGGCTCCTATCATGGACTGTACCAAAAAGGGACGAGAATTTCACTAGACTCCAGCTTGTCAGCGTAGTTTTGAGCTGATCAAGGAGAAACTGTGCCACTCCCCTGTCCTAACACTTCCAGATTTCAACAAGGTATTTGAAATATAGAGTGAGAATCGGGGCCGTTCTCATGCAAGAGGGAAGGTCACTTGCATTCTTCAGTTAGAAGCTCAAGGGAGTAGCCCTCAACTATTCTACGTACGACAAGGAGTTCTACGCAGTCATACGAACTCTCGAACAATGACAACATTATCTCTTGTCTAAGGAATTTGTTATACACATTGACCACCAGGCGCTGAAACATATTAAGAGTTAGAGTAAACTACACAAGAGACATGTCAAAGGGGTAGAATTTCTGGAAAGATACCCTTATACCCTCAAGTACAAGAAAGGAGATATCAATGTGGTAGCGGATGTGCTATCTAGAAGGCACATTCTTTTAATGAAACTAGGAACCAGGTTCTTTGAGTTTGAATAGATTAAGGATAGCTATGAGTCAGACTCGGACTTTGGGCCATATTACTTAAAGTGTCAGAACAAAGTTGAGGGAGATTACAAATTATAGATGGGTATTTATTAAAAGGAAGCAAGTTGTGTGTCCTCAATGGCAGCTTGAGGAAGTGTCTGGTCAAAGAGACTCATAATGGGGGATTTCTGATCATTTTGGAGAAAAGAAGACATTGGACACGCTCAAGGAACATTTTTTTTAGCCCTATCTTTTGCGTGATGTACATCAGATACTTGAGCAATGCATAGTATGCAAGAAAGCAAAGAGTAGGGTCCTACCTCAAGGATTATAGCCACCCCTCCCCGTACCTACACATTCATAGGTAGAAATTAGCATGGACTTCATTTTAGGACTCCCTCGCACAGCCAGAGCTAAGGATTCCATTATGGTAGTCGTGGATTATTTCTCCAAGATGACACATTTCATTGCCTTTGCCAAAACTGATGACGCCATCATTACTGCTGAACTCTTCTTTAAGGAAGTAGTCAGACTCCATTGAGTACCATAGTCTATAGTGTCTGATAGAGACACTAAATTCCTGAGCATATTCTGGAAGACCTTATGGAAGAGGATTGAGACAAAGGTTCTATTCAGTACATCATTTCACCCACAAACTGACGGTTAGACTAAAGTAGTCATCAAAACTCTAAGAACCCTTCTAAGGAGCGTCGTGGGAAAAAATTTAATTGTTTGAGATGTCCAACTCCCATATTTAGAGTTTGCTTACAACAGTAGTGTCCACTCCTCTACTCAGCAGATGCCTTTTGAGGTAGTATGTGGTTTCAACCCCCTTACACCATTGGACCTTGTGCTACTTCATGTGATGAATCTTGCAAACCCAGTAGGGGCCAACAAAGCTGCACAAGTCAAACAAATACATGAGGCAACTTTGAGAGCTATACAGAAGAAGAATGAGGCCTATGCAAAACAGGCTAACAAGGGGCGTAAGGAAGTGATATTCAACGAAGGTGATTTAGTGTGGCTCCAATTGAGAAATGAACGTTTTCCCAAGCAACGGCAATCTAAACTACTTCCACGAGCCTTAAGATTTTAGAACGCATTAACAACAATGGTTATAAATTGGAATTGACAGGGGACTATGGAGTATCCACCACCTTTAAAGTGTAGGATCTCTCACCGTATGTTGGAGAGAAAGACGACCTCGAGAAGGATGAACCCCTAGATTTGAGGTCAAATTCTTACTCACCTGGAGAGGATGATATGCCTCAAAGGCCTATGATTCGTTCTCAAACCAAGGTACAATCACCAATTAGTCTTTATTCTAACAAATTTGCTAGTTTTGTAGATGAAGACCTTTTTAATAGCTCGAAGTGAGAGCTAAATTCTCAAGACATGGATAAACCTACATATGTTCTCTCTTGGAAATCACTTCCAGGATCATCTTACATTGAAGAGAGAATTTGTCTTCTCGAAGACAAATCCTTGTAATCAAGTGTTTTGTGTATTTTTTTTTGTTTATGGCAAACATTGGTCTTTACTTGTATTTTATGGCAAACATTGGCCTTTATTTTATTTAGCATACTTGTAAAGTAGCTTGTAGGTTAGCACGGATGGCCGAGGTTTGACTCGCACATGGTTGTCTCGCGTACATGGCCGAGAGAAGGAACAAGAGGTCGACTGGTGCACACAAAATGTTAGTCGAGGTTTGGCGTGCACATGGTTGTCTTGCATACATGGCCAAGAGAAGGCACGAGAGGTCGGCTGACGCACGCAGAAGGAGGCGAGATCGAGCACGAACGTATGGGTGACTTGACCCGTACGGAAGAGCGCTGGCAGGCGCACGCACAGATGGCCGACCTAGCCAGCGCCGTGGGCCGTTGATCAGCGCACGCAAGGACAAGCCATGCAGTCGAGCGATGGCCAAAGGAATGATTCTAGAAATTTCCTCCAGCATTTTGAATCCACACCAACTTAGTCACATTCCAGCAAGGACTAAAGACTAATGGAGGGATGCCAAACTGTCCATGCAAGGACATCCACGTCAGATGCCGAAGCAAGGAGGCATGCACGCGCACGTGGCTAAGACCCAAACTCAACGGCTCTTTTCTTTATTCTTCAGCCATGTCCCTTCTTTGTGGCTGAAACCTTAGCCATACCTAGGAGATATGTAATTTCATATTTCTGCATTGTAAAAACACTTTTTAATCAATAGAAAATTGTGGTTTTTTTTTCAACTTCGAAGTGCTCTTAAGCCTTCAAGGTGATTGTCTTAGTGTGTGATATCTGAGTGGAGTTTGGCCTCCATTGTCCTCCAAGTTCATTGTTACTTGGTGGCTCGTAGAGACATTCTTTCTTTCTAATCTTTCAAAGGTTGGAAATTTGAAGAAGAGTGGAAAACCAAGCCTAGTGTGCTTGAGCCTTCCTTCTTGCTTGAAGGTTTTATTATCCGAAGGTACCATAAGTTGTCTATCGGAGCAGCCGCGGGTGTTCTTTACATAACTCATTCATCTTAACGATTTTCCACCTGAAATGTTGAGGGCTTACTCTCCACTCACCAGGTAAGTTTCTCTTAAAGTTTCATAGCATTTGGACCTAATTTGATAAAGTTGTGCATATTGTTTTGGGGTACTTTTTTGGATTGAGCTGAGAATACCAAACTTGTGTTTATTACTGCATTAACTTGGCTTTTGCAGGATCAAACCTTATCAACAACCCTCAAAACCGAGACACTAATACACAAGCAATCGATGCACCAAACACGAAGGAAGGCGAGTCTAGTATCCAAGGACAACTAGCTGAGTTAAATAGCAAGTTTGATACTCTTCACAGACTCTTGCTTGAGACAAGGAACCAGCATGTGAGAGTTTCTCCAACACCTTTACCTAGGTGAACAATAAGAAATCCTAGGAGGAGAAACAATCATGAAGTGGTCAATGATGGGGAGGAAATCGAGGATGAAGGCCATGATAGTCCGCATGTAAGACACGACCCTAGTAATTAATTGAATCATGTTAAAGTATCAATTTGCCCCTTTAATGGTTCTTGTAATGGTGATGCATTCTTAGATTGGATAGAGAAGGTGTTTGATTACTATAACTACTCGAACAAAGTGAAGATACAATTAGTCTCTCTAGAGCTATCCGGTTATGCTAGTTTATGGTGGGATAATCTAAGAGCTCAAAGAAGGCATGATGATGATGAGAAAATTGTGACTTGGAGGGTAATGAAGTCTTTAATGAGGAGGAGGTTCGTATAGAGCCACTACAAGCAAGAACTTTTCCTCCAAATACAAAATTTAAAGCAAGATACTTCCTCGGTAGAAGAGTACTTCACTGAGTTTAAAACACTCAAGATTAAGAGTAAATTGGAAGAACCCGAAGAACAATTGATAGCAAGTTTATAAGGGGCTTAAATAGAGAGATTGGGGACACAGTAGAACTACGAACCTTTGAATCAATGGTTGCTATCATTCAACTCGCTATGAAGGGTGAGAGACAATTGAAGAGGAAAGGAAAATGAACTAGTAGTCGGTTGGTCCCAAATACGGGAGGTGCTTACAAACCACCTCCCAAAATAGAAGAAAAATGCTCCAATACAAAGGGTTAGCCTACAAAAGGAGTAGAGGACAAGAATATGGTAGATGATACTACTCGGCTTAGGACAAGGGAGATTAAATGTTTTAAGTGCCTCGGATTGGGGCATATTGCTTCCCAATGTCCCAACAAGCAAGTCATGATCCTTATAGAAGGAACCAATAAGGTAGTGAGTGAAGATAAAGTAGTGGAAGAAGTTAGTGAAAGCATTGAAGGACAAGAAGAAGTTTTCCATGCTCAAGAGGGACCACTCTTAAGGGTCAACCGAAGAGTCCTCACTACACAATCCAACAATGATAATTGTCAAAGGGAGAACATCTTCTATAGTTGTTGTTTGATCAAGAGGAAAGTGTGCTCTTTTATCATTGATGGAGGGAGTTGTACCAATGTTACTTCTCATGACTTTGTGGACAAACTAAGGTTGGAAACTACTCTACATCCTAACCCTTACAAATTAAGGTTGTTGAATGATCGAGAATATATCAAAGTCTCCAAGCAAGTATACATATAGTTTTCCATTAGAAGATACAAGGACAAGGCCTTTTGTGACGTGGTACAAATGAGTGCTAGTCATCTCTTGTTGGGAAGGCCTTGGCAATATGATAGAAGGGCATCTCATGATGGATATTCAAATTTTGGTTCTTTCAAGTTTGGAAGGAAGTTGATCAAACTAGCTCCACTCAAACTGGAGCAAGTGGCTCTAGATGAAAAGTAAGAAGGGAGGGAAAGACTAAGTCCACCCTTTCCATGTACAAGAAGAAGTTAGCAAAGTTTCTTCTAAATAGGGGCCATATAATCCTAATATTGTATCAAGAGAGAATGGAAGAATTGGATGAAATTCCCATGTAAGTCTGAGCACTTTTGGACAATTATCAAGATGTTTTTTCCGGAAGAACTTCCACAAGGGTTACTACCCCTTCGATGTATTGAGCATCAAATCGATTTGCAACCTAGAGTTGTACTACCAAATCGTCCTTCCTATAGGATGAATCCGGAAGAAGCCAAGGAGTTGCATGAACAAGTTCAAGAATTGCTTGAGAAGAGATACATTCGAGAATCAATGAGTCCACGTGCTGTGCCCGAGCTTTTGGTGCCAAAGAAAGATGGTACTATGAGGATGTGTGTGGATAGCCGAACCATCAATCAAATCACAATCAAATATAAGTTTCTCATTCCTATGCTCAAAAACATGTTGGATGAGCTTAGTGGTGCTTCAATTTTTTTCAAGGTAGACTTAAAGAGTAGCTACCATCAAATAAGAATGAAGGAGAGAGACAAATGGAAAACGACTTTCAAGACCAAGTATGGATTATTTGAATGTTTAGTAATGTCTTTTGGCCTCTCAAATGCTCATAGTACTTTTATAAGACTTATGCATTTTGTCCTTAAGGAATTCTTGAGAAAATTTATAGTGGTCTACTTTGATGATATCTTGGTATATAGCTTGGATCTTACCTCACATTTAGAGAATCTTAAAGTCCTCTTTGATACTCTTAGAAATGCTAAACTTTATGGAAGTAGATGAATCAAAGATCGAAGCCATTAATGAATGGCCAGTTCCAAAAGGGGATTTCAGAGGTGAGAAATTTTCATGATTTAGCCTCATTTTATGGAAGATTCATTAAGGAATTTAGCTCAATTATGGCTCTAATAACCGATTGTACCAAAAAGAGAAAACAGGTTCACTGGACTCAAGCTTGCCAACAAAGTTTTGAGTTGATTAAAAAAAGTTTTTCCATGCCCCTATCCTTATGTTACTCGATTTCAACGAGGTCTTTGAGGTGGAGTGTGACGTGTCTAGAGTGGGGATTGAAGCATTACTCATGCAAGATGGTAAGTCTCTTGCATATTTTAGCTAGAAACTCAAGGGAGCCGCTCTCAACTACTCAACCTATAACAAAGAACACTTAGCCGTCATTAGAGCTCTTGAAGTTTGGCAACACTATTTACTTCCTAAAGAGTTCATCATTCATACCGATCATCAAGCCCTCAAACATATTAAGAGTCAAGGAAAATTAAATCAAAAATATTTTAAATGGGTGGATTTCCTTGTGAGCTAGCCCTACATCATCAAGTACAAGAAAGAGGAAGCTAACATAGTGGCCGATGCCCTTTCTAGGAGGTACGTCCTCTTAACCGAGCCGAGTACTAAATTATTTAGGTTTGAATGGATCAAGGAAGCTTGATGTGATGACCCTAACCCGATCAGGGCCGCTACGGGCTTACCGTGACGTAAACTGTAACACCCAACAACTTCAACCAGGTGACTTCCTAACTGTATTAACGGTCATGAATATTCAATCTTCACGGTTTAGAGTTTTGGGCCAAGCTTAATTATTTACATGTGGATTTAAACTAGGTTGAGTGGTAAAGTTGTAATAATGGAGGATTGAGACCTGTATTTAAAGAAAATGGAAATGATTCAAACCTCATTTAAACCACTGTAGCCGCCATCTCTTACTCTCGGCGATTTCCCCTCCCGAGCTCTCGCTCTCTGTCAGCTGGAAATCCCTCCTTCGACGATCGGTTTCCTTGCTGCTTCTCGGCTACTTCATGCTCGAGGTACGAGTTTGGCAATGTAGCTATCTTTTAGTCGTTAAGCTCTGTTTTCATCTATGAGTTGAGGTTCTGGATTCTTCAATGGCCGAGTTTTAGTAAGGGTATTTTAAAATCTGAAAGTGGTAATGGTCAGTCCGAAATCGATTTTGGACATTAAACTAACCAACCTGAGTTTATCGCTAATCGAATCTGTCTGTTTTGGGTTTTGGATTTCAAACTGCACAGAGAACTATACTAAGATTCGAGAGTGACTAGAGCTTTAGATCCTAGGATGACTTGTGATTAAACTAATAACATTTTGTGTTTTAACTACTAGAATGTAAATGTTTTGGTGAGAAGGTTTAAGAGCAAGGACTCAAATTGCTAATGAACCAGGTAAGTGAATGTAAAGGTATTCTCGGTTTTATGACCCTACTCAAGGATGCTAGTAGAACTCATACCGATGGATTAGTAGTTCCTTATGTTACTACGGACTGCATTTATCTTGATGATTAGTTCATGGTAAGTTTCATGTTTGGATTAAGCTTCTGTTCTGTAGCTGCTGAGTTAGACTTTCCATGTGCATGCATACTGACTATTTTAGGCTATGAAAATGTTTTAAGAGCATGGTTTTTTCTCCTGAATAAGAATGATGAATATGAATGATGAATATGAATGATGAATATGAATGATGAATATGAATGATGAATATGAATGATGAATATGAATGATGAATATGAATGATGAATATGAATGATGAATATGAATGATGAATATGAATGATGAATATGAATGATGAATATGAATGATGAATATGAATGATGAATATGAATGATGAATATGAATGATGAATATGAATGATGAATATGAATGATGAATATGAATGATGAATATGAATGATGAATATGAATGATGAATATGAATGATGAATATGAATGATGAATATGAATGATGAATATGAATGATGAATATGAATGATGAATATGAATGATGAATATGAATGATGAATATGAATGATGAATATGAATGATGAATATGAATGATGAATATGAATGATGAATATGAATGATGAATATGAATGATGAATATGAATGATGAATATGAATGATGAATATGAATGATGAATATGAATGATGAATATGAATGATAATCTAGGACATTTTGTTTTAACTACTGCAATGTAAATGTTTTAGGTGAAGAAGTTTTGAAGAGAAAGGAGCTCAAATTGCTAAGGAGACACGGGTAAGTGAATGTATAGGTTTCTCGGTCTTTAGGACCCTACATCAAAGGATGCTAGGTAGAAACTCATACGATGATTAGTAGTTCCTTATGTTACTGACTAGCATTTATGTTGATGATTAGTTCAATGGTAAGGTTTCATGTTGGATAGTGCTCTGTTCTGTAGCTTGATGATTTAAGAATTTCCATGTACATGCATCATGACTATTTTATGCATATGAAAATATTTTTAAGAGCATGGTTTTCTCATGAATAAAGAAAGATAATGAAGTAAATCTAATCTTATGCAACGTGAATTAAGTGAGGGTTGTGGGAGGTTTGACGTATGTCACTGTCCACAAGGAAGGACCATGATTACGACCCGCAAGGGATTATGTACACTCTCACTGTTAACCCCCTTTACCGGCACAAATCCTAACTTAATCCACACAACATGAACGAGGAATATGATTGATGAATACGAATGATGAATATGAATGATGAATATGAATGATGAATATGAACGATGAATATGAATTATGAATAAGAATGGAGATTTTGTGTATAATTATGAATAAGAAAAGATTCATGAGCATTTGTTTCTCAAACGAGCATTCATGCATACTTGTTAGTATTGCATTCCTTACTAAGCATTAGGCTTATAGTTTAAACCTTATGATGTAGGTGACGAGATTTCAGGTGAGGATCCCAAAGTTTATGAAGATGTCTGAGCTTGGTTGCTGGAAGGTGATCAGGGTGCAATTTCTGTGGCTGGATGGCAAATGAGTCCCCTGGTTAATGTTTTCTTATAGTTTTAGTTATGATAATGAATATAATAGATTAAGTAGGACGAGTCTATTTCTTTCTAACATTGAGTCCTCTGTTGAAGTTGTCTGTTGATCACTGAGTCTGGAAATAATTTTAAGGATTAGTGGATGGTCTGTTTGCTTAAGTCTTCCGCTATATGAATTCTGGATGAGTTACTGATTTTCATTAGTATGAATGTTATGCCATTGAAGGTTGAAGTCAGTGAAGGATGTGTCTACCGGATGATGTAAGTGATATTTCATTGTCCAGTGACCGGTAGATGTAGAGTGTTTAAACTATCGGAAGATGTAAGTATAGTTTTGTCGTCTAGCGACCGGCAGATGAAGTGCATTTAAGTTACCGGATGATGTAAGTGATATTTCATTGTCCAGTGACCGGTAGATGTAGAGTGTTTAAGCTATCGGAAGATGTAAGTATAGTTTTGTCGTCTAACGACCGGTAGATGAAGTGCATTTAAGTTACCGAATGATGTAAGTGATATTTCATTGTCCAGTGACCGGTAGATGTAGAGTGTTTAAGCTATCAGAAGATGTAAGTATAGTTTTGTCGTCTAGCGACCGGTAGATGAAGTGCATTTAAGTTATCGGATGATATAAACATTGTTTTGTCGTCTAGTGACCGGTAGATGTGGTTTATTCTTCTATCGGTAGATGCAGTCTAAGGGTTTAAGTTTCTCTTCATCAGCTGATACACATTGCACTGCCCGCCGGCAGATGTGTAATGTATTTCTTTGCTGAGCGATGCCTAGTGAATCGCGCATGACATCTTGAGCTAAGTTATGTTTTAAAAAAAAATATATATTACCAATAATGAATAAAGTGTGAGTAATAAGAATTAAATGATTAAGAAAGATACGGATTATGTGACGATCCCTCTGGGGTCGTTACATAAACATATCTTAAGACCTTGTAAGTACACGTAAAATTTTTCTCTCTTTTTTTAATTTTGTTATCCTAAATCAAGGTCTAAATCATTAAAACTGTCGTGAAAACATTTAAGAAAACAATAAATGAAGCAAATAGAAAAGAGTGCACGGAAGAAGGGCAAACTCGCCCATTTACCTTCAGTTGATCGATCGCCCCTCCCTCAGGTGATCGATTGGCTGAGGCTCTGCCTCAACCCTTTGCCATAAACAACAGCCGATCGATCGGCAAACGTTCTGGAAAACCAGAACGTTAGCCACACTACTAGGTGATAGATCGCCCCTCCCTCAGGCGATCGATCGGCTAGCTCTCTGGAATTGAAATTTCAGATAGCTGTCTCCCTTTTCTTCTTCCCCCCCTCACTTTTCTCCTCATAAACCACACCAACTCACACTTCCACATAACAACTCATCTATCCTCATACATACATCAATTCACAAATCCTCAAAAACACTACCCAGAGCATGACTTAAACATAACCAAGACACGACATATGATCACAAAAACAAACTGTATGGATCGCTCTAAAAACCGAGCGTATCCACACAGGTTTGAAATACCTAAAACAATTCATAATAACGTCAACTCATTAACTCTATCTCCACCTAACCCACAAACCATTTTCATTCCAAAACCATAACCAAAATCATTAAATCCATTGATATCAGACATACGCAGCTGAAATTCTTAAGATCATCCAAAAGCGAACCCATATAACATAACTATCTAAAATCACACTTTTCTCCGAGCTAAGAACTATACAACCTAAATCATAACCAAATAATCCATAACTTCCACATACACCCACTTTTACCAAAAGAGCTCGGAGCCACCCACGGGTCAATAAGGCTGGCCAAAACACTTGCCGTCGCCACGAGTCCCCATCCACCGACCACCTATACTTGATCATCAAGAGGAGGTTCCTCACCTTTGTTCTCGTCACCTATATCATACGATAAACACATTAAGTCTCATGCTTAGTAAGAGAATGCACTATCAATAACATATGCATGAATGTATGACTTTCGTAAAAACATGTTCATTTACTTGTTCGTGTTCTTTTTACTTGACATGTATTATGCTGGGGAGTAGGTAAGTGCGTGTACATGGTCCTTACGGACAATATTCATGGTCCAATGCGTTGACAGTGATTCATGGTCCCTCGAGATGGACGGTTTTGTTGTCATGGCCCTACCGCCCCAACCCATTTTAATCATTACTTACATTTCAATTCCGTGCATGTAAAACATGTCATATGTCATTTGAACAAACATGATGCATGAGGAGTTTACGCATAACATACCATCAAAACAATTTACGAACGTACATGAACATGCTTTTCTGACTACGAACTTAACAAACGACTAATAACTAACATCCTAGGCTACCCGACTCATTAAACCCCACAATCAGAAAATCATCATCAAAACATGAAAGCCTAACATTGGCTCGATGTAGAGCCTTAAGGGCCGGAAACCTAGCACCCACTTACCTGGTGTCCTTAGCAATGTCGAGCACCCGTCCGAAAGTCGTGTCCATCTAGTACATTTCACAATTAAGGGCATTAAAACCGATCCAAAATAAACAATTTCCAAAGTTAAACGTAACACCTAACTAAGGCAATTTTCCTAAAACTATGGTTTTTGTCATTTAGGCATTCCATCGAGCACATTGCGTTCACAATTTATCAAACTCCATTAATGGCTTTTCTTCAAACTCCAACAACCAAAATTTAATCTAAATCCACCACAATTCATACTATAACAAACTTCTCATCCTAACTATCAAAACCCATCTTAAATGCACCATAAACAACCACAACACAGTTAACCATCGATTTACAACAAAACCCAATAAATTTATAACCCTAACTCGAGATAACCGAATTGAAATCAACCCAATAATCAAAGCTAAACACTTAGGCTATACGGGTCTTACCTAGAATGTCGATAGGGGAAGAAAAGTCGAAGAGAAATCGCTGGAGACGGAGCGTTGATCGGCGTGGAAGAGAAATGGTGAGGGAGGATCGCCAAAAATGAAGACCAATTTGCTCTCTGGAAACTTGCGTGGAAATGGCTAAGGAGAAGAAGAGGGAATTGTGTTTTTTATATAAAAAAATAATTTTCCTTAATTACAAGTTTGCCACTCATTCACTTATCCACTTATTTTGTTATTTCGTCTATCGATCTGGTTCCTCCAAAACTTTCTTATTCCTCTAGATATTCCAACTTATTCCTGGGTTCTAAAGAAACTCTTCGTTTGCAAAACGGACATAATTTACTATTTTTACGAATTAAAATACTGTAGTGGAAAAATCGAAACTCGGCATTACGCTATCAGTTTGGGTTTCTAAAAACTTCCTCATTCCTCTAAAAATCTTCATAAATTTTTAGGGCTCTAATAAAACCATCCGCTCACAAAACGTGCTTATATTTCTTATTTATGAAAATACCCATAGAGCGGAGACCCGAAAAACCCGGGCGTTACATCCTTCCCTCCTTAATTGGAATTTTGTCCTCAAAATTGTTGCTTGGTTAAACTTCTAATTACACACCCTCACATTACTTAAGTAACGATGCTCGCAATACTAACCCCGACACCTATAAGGTCTTACTCACCTATCGGCATTGGCAGTTTCCTATATCACCAAAGTTTTAAATCCTTCTAACTATGCACTTCGTAATCCAATCTCTCATACATCGAATGACTTCAACTTAACCACTCGTCACATAGACTCCCAAATCCCTCTAACTTAACTTCAGTTCTAGTTTCTCCTTAAGCTAAGTTCATTCAGTTCCTAACTTTCTGATTTCATGCCATTAACACGTACCTAATCACATTAAGCCCTCAAAGCTTCTTCAATTCTATAACACTAAAGACCTGATGCATAGATTTCTCATCTTAATCCTCCATTTCAAACTCTTGTCTACACTACTATCTCCTTTCCAATTTATCACTCTCACTTTCTAAATCTACTTACCTTAGGCAATTATGAAATTTCCTTAATCACTTTAATGTAATCCCTATGCACAAAGCTTTCGATACATAAATCTACCCACTATATTCTCAAGGTATTCTCTAAGTTCCGTAATTACGTCCTCTACACTCGATCTATCCAAGTTTACCTCAATCGTCATCAATCACTATCAAATTCTTAAGTCTAAACTAATTCGTTAAATTATTCACCCAACACCTAAAAGGGTGCATAAACAATTCGACGTAACTTATGAGTCAAAACTTTCCTAAACCTTTTGATCTAACTTCACTTCTAAGCTCACTTGCACAGTCTTTGTGCAAATCTTCCTTCCTTTCGTCCAACATGCTCCAATTTCCCACAACCTTAACTATTTGACTCTTATTTCAACCTTCCATTTGATCTAGTTAACCTTCTCACTTACCCGTATGACACTATCCAAAGCCCAAAAGTCTACCTAACTGCCTATTTTATCTTGCATCACATATTCTCTATTTCCTCAAGTTGAGATTTACTTCACACACCAAGTTTATCAACCTTAACCTTAGCTATTTATAGAATCATCGGCTTCGACTTGTAAGATACGGGTCGAGCCTTTGAAATTTCCTAATTTAATCTTATTCCTAATGCACTTGAACGTTGTTCATGCAAGTCCTCATTCTCCTCATCCGATAGCTCACTAATCCCTTAATTTGCACGACACTAACATTCGAGCTAAATTTTAATCTAAACCTTTCATTTAATTAAACAATGCCCTACACTTATGCTTAATATCACACAAGAATTTCCTCCAAAGTTACTATCTAGTCCATTATCTTTCATTCCTTCTAGTCAGGCTCTAATTATTCTACTTGGCTTCTTAACAACGATTACCTAACGATCTTCTTGTTAGCAAACTTGTTGTAGGTAGGTTTATAAACTTAATCCAAATCTCTTAAAATTCCCAAATCTTGTCCTTGTCCTTCTATTTTCTAAAAACTTAGAAATATCTCTTCATTAAGGTCTACCCTCCTAGTTCCTCGAGCACTGATGTTTCTACATCCACCTCAGAAATAAGCCTCATGTTTGGGGTTTTTAATTTAAACTATATCAACTATAGACTCGTCTCTTAACTCTAACGCTCATGTCTCAAAGAATCTGAAATCTTTTATCCTCGCTACAATTTCTATAATTGGTACTTACTCTTATCGATTCACTATCCCTTCTAACATTGCACGTGATACACTAAACCTCTAAACATGACTTTCAATCTGAAGTGCTAAGCTCTCCTTTGATTCGTTACACTTTTTAGGCGTTTCAAGTAAATTTCTAACTTTTATATTCTATCCTACGTCCCTTGGTTAAGCAGTATCTAATTACTTAACGCGTCTACTATTTATTAATTTACCAACCTCGCCTAGATCTCTTTATTTTCCCCATCCATATTGATCAATATGAACACCTCAATGTACTCATCCAAATTATACATCCAAGACTTCGTATCGATCAATCATATCATCTTTGCAAAAGTAGGCAACACATCTCTTACTCTCTCGACAGTTTACTTAAGCTGAACACTCGAACATTATCTTCATCTAAACACTTCCAACTTCGCATAAGCCTAAATATATGAGTTTTTACTATGTTCTCTTATTCACTTAGACGTACTAACGGTATCAAAGCCAAATTACCTATCTTAATGCATAACTATTTCTCTCCAAGGTTTACGTTGTCCTGTATTTACTCTATTGCCCTTTTTATCCCGTTCACCTAGTAACTCTCCCTCCTAACATTTTCCAACCCTTTTTTTTTCAAGCCTACTCCTATCCTATTTTACACATCTTATCATTAAATCCTTACTCTAAACTACAATTCTATTTTAATGTTCTCCATTCTATTGACTACTGAAATAAAATTATACCTGGAATCACAATTGGTTGGACAGCTTCCCTATCTTCGGTCATAGCATTTATCCTCGAAGGACCACTCGGTAGCTTCTTGCTCTTCCCTAGACAATCCTTGGCTCTGTGACCCCTTATATCGCACCTAAAGTATCGGTCCGAATACAATCTACAGTTCCCCGAAATGACCCTTCGACATGTAGGGCACAGAGGAGCTTGACGAGCTCCTCGGGGTCGTTTGTTCTTGTCCTGTCCAATCGATGCATCATCAGGCCTCTTAACACCTCGTTGACGTTGATGCCAACCCTGATTTTATTGTGGTTGCACCTCCTGGAAAAGCTTCTTCAGATAGTTCCTGGAGAGATGTCCAATTTCCTTGCATTTGAAACACTTTATAAGGTTCTTCTCTGGGCAGTTATAGAAAATATGATTAAGTCCATTACATCTAAAGCATCGATCCTGAACCCGCCTTGCATACCCCATCATGCGACTTCTTACATTGAGGATATAGAGGGAATGTATAAATCCTCGTGCACGAATCTCATTTCTTCCACTGCTTCCCTCATCACCCGTCCTTATTACGCCCCTTATAGGTGGTTTTTGCTTTTTATTCTTAAATTCTATTTCTTCTATCTCAAAAGCTTGTACAACTACTTCTTCATACGTAGCATCTTGAGTTCCATATATCTTCACGCCCTTAAAGATTTCTTTCTTTAATCCCAGTACAAAATAATAGGTCTTATTTTCCTTCTCTTTCCCTAGATGGCTAACGCGATGGGTTAACACTTCGAACTCTCTAACATACTCTGCGACCGTACCTGTCTGTCGAAGTTGGGGAAACTCTGACATCTTATTTTTCCAATGCAGCCTTGTAAAGATATTCCTCATGAAACAATTCCTTGAACGATCCCCACAAAATTTCCCCACATTAGCCATGACCTTGACATTATCCCACCAAAGTCTTGCATCTCCCTCAAGATGACACACCGCATACGAACCTTATCTACCTCCTTCACATAATTAGGTCAAAGAATCCTTCCATTGCTCGAACCCACCCCTTAGCCTAGGACCGGATCCATTACGTATCCATCGAACATTGGAGGTCGAAACCGCCTAGATTGTTCACTACTCCGGTTCCACGAAGCACTACTTTGTCCATTACCATTTCCATCTCGGTTGAGTAAAATCCCTATCTGTTCTGATTGTTGGTGCGCTATGTCTATAAGCTGGCTAATAGGATACTCCTCGGGTTGTCTAGGTGCTTCAGACATTTTCTTGTTACTAGACACATTAAGAAACACACACAAAATAAACATATAGGAATCATACTTAAACTTAAACACTTACAGTCGATGGAGATTCTTCGTGCGGCGGTTCGTGTTTGGCAGACAGTCCACAGAATTGGCTTTTAAAACCCGGTGGCTCTGATACCATAATTGTGACGACCCTAACCCGATCAGGGACGCCACTGACTTACCGTGACGTAAACATAACTTAAGACCTCGTAAGTACACGTAAAATTTTTCTCTCTTTTTTTAATTTTTTATCCTAAATCATGGTCTAAATCATTAAAACCGCCGTGTAAACATTTAAGAAAACAATAAATGAAGCAAATAGTAAAGAGAGCACGGAAGAAGGGCAAAATTTCCCATTTACCTTCAGCCGATCGATCGCCCCTCCTTATCGATCGGCTGAGGCTCTGCCTCCGCCCTTCGCCATAAACAATAGCTGATCGATCGGCCATAGATAGCCGATCGATCGACAAACTGTTCTGGAAAACCAGAACATTAGCCACACTACTAGCCGATCGATCGCCCCTCCCTCAGGCGATCGATCGGCTAGCTCTCTAGAATTGAAATTCCAGAGAGCTACCTCCCTTTTCTTCTTTCCCCCTTCACTTTTCTCCTCATAAACCACACCAACTCACACTTCCACATAACAACTCATCTATCCTCATACATACATCAATTCACAAATCCTAAAAAAACACTACCCAGAGCATGGCTTAAACATAACCAAGACACGACATAAGATCACGAAAATAAACTGCATGGATCGCTCTAAAAACCGAGCGTATCCACACATGTTTGAAATACCTAAAACAATTCATAATAACGTCAAATCATTAACTCTATCTCCATCCTAACCCACAAACCATTTTCATTCCAAAACCATAACCAAAATCATTAAATCCATCGATATCAGACATACGCAGCGGAAGTTCATAAGATCATCCAAAAGCGAACCCATATAACATAACTATCTAAAATCACACTTTTCTCCGAGCTAAGAACTATACAACCTAAATCATGACCAAATAATCCATAACTTCCACATACACCCACTTTTACCAAAAGAGCTCAGAGCCACCCACGGGTCAATAAGGCCGGCCAAAACACTTGCCGTCGCCACGAGTCCCCATCCACCGACCACCTATACTTGATCATCAAGAGGAGGTTTCTCACCTTCGTTATCGTCACCTACATCATACGATAAACACATTAAATCTAATGCTTAGTAAGAGAATGCACTATCAATAACATATTCATGAATGTATGACTTTCGTAAAAACATGTTCATTTACTTGTTCGTGTTCTTTTTACTTGACATGTATTATGCTGGGGAGTAGGCAAGTGCGTGTACATGGTCCTTACAGACAGTATTCATGGTCCAGTGCGTTGACAGTGATTCATGGTCCCTCGAGATGGACGGTTTTGTTGTCATGGCCCTACCGCCCCAACCCATTTTAATCATTACTTACATTTTAATTCCATGCATGTAAAACATTTTGTATGTCATTTGAACAAACATGATGCATGAGGAGTTTACGCATAACATACCATCAAAACAATTTACGAACGTACATGAACATGCTTTTCTGACTACGAACTTAACAAACGACTAATAACTAACATCCTAGGCTACCCGACTCATTAAACCCCACAATCAGAAAATTATCATCAAAACATGAAAGCCTAACATTGGCTAGATGTAGGGCCTTAAGGTTGGAAACCTAGCACCCACTTACCTGGCGTCCTTAGCAATGCCGAGCACCCGTCCGAAAGTCGTGTCCACCTAGTGCATTTCACAATTAAGAGCATAAAAACCGATCCAAAATAAACAATTTCCAAAGTTAAACGTAACACCTAACTAAGGCAATTTTCCTAAAACTATGGTTTTCGTCATTTAGGCATTCCATCGAGCACATTGTGCACACAATTTATCAAACTCCATTAATGGCTTTTCTTCAAACTCCAACAACAAAAAATTTAATCTAAATCCACCACAATTCATACTATATAACAAACTTCTCATCCTAACTCTCAAAACCCAACTTAAATGCACCATAAACAACCACAACACGGTTAACCATCGATTTACAACAAAACCTAATAAATTCTATAACCCTAACTCGAGATAACCTAATTGAAATCAACCCAATAATCAAAGCTAAACACCTAGGGTATACGGGTCTTACCTAGAACGTCGATAGGGGAAGAAAAGTCGAAGAGAAATTGTCGGAGACAGAGCGTTGATTGGCGTGGAAGAGAAATGGTGAGGGAGGATCGCCAAAAATGGAGAGCAATTTGCTCTCAGGAAACTTGCGTGGAAAAGGCTAAGGAGAAGAAGAGGGAATTGTGTTTTTTATATATAAAAAAAAAATTTCCTTAATTACAAGTTTGCCACTCATTCACTTATCCACTTATTTCGTTATTTCGTCTATCGATTTGGTTCCTCCAAAACTTTCTTATTCCTCTAGATATTCAAACTTATTCCTGGGGTTCTAACGAAACTTTACGTTCGTAAAACATGACATAATTTACTATTTTTACGAATTAAAATACTATAGTATAAAAATCGAAACTCGGCATTACGCTATCGGTTTGGGTTTCTAAAAACTTCCTCATTCCTCTAAAAATCTTCATAAATTCCTAGGGCTCTAATAAAATCGTCCGCTCACAAAACGTGCATATATTTCTTATTTACGAAAATACCCTAGAGCGGAGACACGAAAAACTCGGGCGTTACACTTATGTAGGAGACCAAGAGTTCGACCAATGGTATGAGAAGTGTAAGAAAAGGGTCGAAGGGGGTTTTTGTATAGTGGATGATTATCTCTTCACAGGAGGGAAGTTGTGCATTTACGAGTGGTGGAATCCGTGAGTCGTTAGTCAAAGAATCTCATGGAGAAGATTTACCTAGCCATTTTGGAGAAAAGAAGACCGTGGAGACGATCAAGAAACACTTTTATTGAGGCCAAGAGGCGAGTTCTACCCCAAGGACTCTACTTACCTTTACCAATTTCATGCCACCCTTGGGTGGAAGTAAGTATGATTTTGTTTTGGGACTACCTCACACAATTAGAAAAAAAGATTCAATCATGGTAGTAGTGGATCGATTCTCAAAGATGAATTATTTCATAGCTTGTTCCAAGATGGATGATTCACTCCACATTGCCAAATTATTTTTCAAGGAAGTGGTCCACATGCATGGAATTTCAAAATCCATCATTTTAGATAGAGATACCAAGTTCTTGAGTTCATTTTTAAAAACCCTATGGAGAAAGGTAGATACTAAATTGCAATTTAGCACCTCATTTCACCCCCAAACTGATGGCCAAACCGAAGAGGTGAATAGAACCTTGAGAACTTTACTGTAACGACCCAGACACTGTACCCTATTTCCCGTACGAAATTCTTCTTTTTCTTTTTATACTTAGCGTTTAAGTGGAAAACGATTTAATAAAACGTTTAAAAAATTTCAAAACTATTATTTAAACTAACACGCGCACAAACACCTACAAAATACACCTCACCATTTCACTAACGCAATTCTATCTATACCACGAATTATAACTACATCACAAACATACACTTCCCAATACGACTTAACTTTAAACCACCGATACTCCTACATCTCCGAAATCTCACTCAGAACGACTTGAGATATAATTAAACAAAACACATTTTCACGAAAACAAACTGCATGGTTCCGTTTAAAAGTTTAACATATCCTCCTGTTTACAAAATACCAAGCAGTTCATAAAAATCCAAATAAAAACCTTAACAAACGTTTTATAAAACAAATCTATCAACTAAACAGAACCAAACACCCTAATATGATCAACTATACATTTTATAATACCATTAACATAAATCTATCACCTAACCAGATCCAAGCATCCTAATATGATCAACTATACATTTTATAATACCATTAACTCCTCCAAAATACTTACATACATCCCAAAATACCAACTCCTCCAAAACACTCACATACATCCCAAAATACCTTTACATCATTCCCCACGGGTCAAAACGCGCCTCGACTGCTCAGCGCACTCCCACGGCCATCATCCATCAGCTGCTCCTACGTCAGGAGGAGGAATATCATCCTCACTTGGGTCAACGTAACCTAGAACGTCACCTACACCATACAGACACATATGAGATATGGAAATCTCAGTAAGCTACGTAAATGCAGATGCATGCGTGTCGTGCATATGAAGTTCAGAAAACATGCTCATCAGACATATCAGATCATTTCATACATATTGCCACTGAGATATCAGCCCTCTAAATGGAAAGGATACATCCCGCGGTCGGACTACCACTTTCGACCTAGAGGAGGGGGGTACATGCTCATAAACCCTACAGCCATGCCTGAGCCCCATCTCGCGTAACCAGATGATGTGGTATTGGTCAGACCCGGAAATAGTCCACCAATAGATCAAAGTCCCCCCGTACGGGCCACATAGATTTTTCTTTGAAAACATCGTGTAGAATTCGTTTTCATGTCATTTGAAATACGTGATGCATGAACAGATAATGAACAGAAAGTAAACAATCAACATATATACCATCAAGACCGAAATAGAATAACCTATAAACCATTTAAACCTAATTACCCAACCGAAAGCGATTTAAAGCAAACAAGTCCTCAGGAATCCTCGATACGACATCGAAGTATGGTGTAGACCGATTGGTCAAAGTAAGTCACGAAAACTTACCTGTCGTCCGTAGCTTGCTGGTTTTGGCACATCCGGTCACATATGGCTCGACCTATGTCAAACATTCAGACTTCATTAAAATCAAGCCTACATTCTCCAATTACTCTCAAATTACTATTTCTAGTCTAATCCAATTAAAACCTAACTTAACGGGCCACTAATTCGGGTTGGGTAAAAACCGACCTAAAACTTCGAATGCGCGTAACTTTCGCGTCGGTTATCGGAATCGAACGATTCCAGCGGCCACGTACTCCTCTAATAACCTATTTTAATATGCCAAAAGGAATTTAAAAACAAACGACCGGAGCTAGGTCAATTTATCAAAAACCCGAACTGCCCATTTTTCCCCAAAATTTCTCTTTTCGATTTTTCATCAAATTCTACTTATTTCCTCTTCAATCAACCACCTATACCCTTAATTAGAATAATCTAACCAAAAAAACCGAAGTTTCCAACCACAAACCCGAATTGCCCTAATGAGGGCTTCACTGTTTTTCGACCAATTCGGGCACAACACGACTCGGCGACCATTGTTGGTCCAAGGGTCGGAAAACCCATGCCGAGAACGTCCAAAATTGGCCGGCGATCAAAGCTCAATCGAGCTCGTCACGCACAGCCCCAAACCGAACCGGAAAAAGAGGGAAAACCGAGCCCTTACCTTCAGTTCGTTCGCGGAGGCAGGCCGAAAACCCTTTGTCGCCGTCGTCTGGCCGGAGAAGGCCGGAGCTCGCCGGTGAACGGCGCCGCGTCGCCGTGCTTTTCCCTCGCCCTGCCCTGTCTCCATTCGCGGGTCGTCGGGCTCGAACACAAACAACCTCGGTTGTTTGTGTTGTTTTTACGTTATTATTAATAATAATAATAATAATAATAATAATAATCCTAATATTAATAATCCTAATATTAATTCCTATTAAAACGTTAATATACCGTTTTGCCCTTCCGTAAATTCCGTTAAATCTCGTTCTTAATTATAACTCACGGCTTAATTTCATTGGAAATACCCGAATCTAAATTAATTAACTAATCAGGTTAACCAAATTTATTCACTTTTCTTTTAAATTACTTAAAACAATTATTTATTAAACAATTACCTATTATTTTATTTTCTCTTAAAATTCCGGGTGTTACATTTACGGAGGAGCATAGTAGGTAAGCGACTCTCTAATTGGAACATTCAACTCTCCTACATTGAGTTTGCATATATTAGGAGCGTGCACAATTTGATCCAAATGACTCATTTTGAGGTGGTGTACGGCTTTAATCCACTTATACCATTAGATCTTTTTTATCTGCTTACAAAAGAAATGAAAAATTCTAGTAGAGCAAGCAAGGCCTAGCAAGTAAAGACCATGCATGAAAAGGTTTGGAAGACTATTCAAAAGAATAATGAGACCTATGCCAAACATGCCAACTGAGAAAGGAAAGAGATCATCTTCAAGGAGGGGGATCTAGTTTGGCTCAATCTAAGGAATGGAAGGTTTCCCAAGCAAAGAAAATTAAAACTCCTCCCTACAGAGGATGGTCCGTTCAAAATAGTGGAAATGATCAATAACAATGCCTACAAACTTGAATTTCTGGGTGATTATGAAGTTTCGGCGACTCTTAACGTTCAAAAACTATCTTCTTACTTTGGAAAGAGAAAAGAAGAAAAATAGGAAACCCATTCGGATTTGAGGTCAAATTCTTAACCACCTGAGTGGGATGATGTGCTAAGGGGAGCAACCACTCGGTCACGAGCTAAAAGTTTAACTAACTTGTGTACTCATTTTATAGGTGATGCAATTAAAGACCAATTGGAGCTAGAGCTGAGCACACAAGACAAGAAGAAGCCATTTCACTTATTGACATGAGAGCATCATCAAGTCCAAAACGAGCTTGAAGAAGGGACCAATGTCTGTAACGCCCCAGTTTTTCCCCAACTCGGGTCTCTACTTACCTCGCTCTTACAAATAATTAAACTATGGTTAAAACAACTTTTTGATAAAATTTCAACTCGGTTTTTGGGTTTTTCAAAAACTTTAAAATATTTAGAAAACGTTCGTAAAATACATACAAAAGACATCGGAAAAGGTCGGGTTAAAACGGATTTGAAAATCAAAAATTTTAAAAAAAATTCAAGTTGGGCTGCAAGGGGCGCCGTGTGTTCGGACTTGGTGGGCGCGTCGCCCAAGCAGCGCGCGCCCCACGCAAGAGGCGATCGATCGACAACCTCTCTGCCGAGTGCTATATTTTCTCTGCACACATGACGATCGATCGGCTGCTGTGCGCCCCAGCAGCGCGTGCCCTGTCGCCTGCTGTGTGCGTGCCCACGCCATCTGCACGCCTCCAACTAGCACCCCGCGCCTACTTCGACTTTTTTCCCATTTTTTTTCTACTTTTCTTAGATTCCTTCAATAACATTTCACCTAAAAACATACCCAATCCCTTTTCCAATATTTTCCACCCCTCAACACGTTAAAACCCCAAAAACATGACTCTAAGACGTAAGCAGAAACCTAAAAGTTTGTGAAAACAACCATCGTTTCTTTTATAAAAATCTGAGCAGCATAACGTTTGATTGTTTAAAAATCAAAATCTGAAAAAAACCCATTATACAACAAATTCCCACAAATACACAACAAAAGTTTCAAGTATCCTAACTTATTTACAATCCAAAATCTCCTCAAAGACCTACCAAAACCCACACCTCAATCCATGGTCAAGGCGCCCCAACAAGTTGCCAGCACCGGCACACAAAATGCATCGCCAACTGCTGTCCTAGTCCTGGCCTTGTTCATAGAGCTCACCTGATAGCTCGTCGTCACCTACACCATAGAACACAAAACGTAAGCCTAACGCTTAGCAAGTAGAGAATAATGAATTTAAAACAATGCATACTTAACTCCTAAGACATGCGATTTCTATACTCTCTGTTGTTCTCATTTCGTTTTCGTTTCAAACCTTTCACTTTTCCGTGTGCATCAAGTAGGACCCATCGTATAACCATCTAGAACGGCCACACCTTGACCCAGCAGAGCAAGATCAGAGGCGTACATCCGGGCCCCGCCCATTGGACGTCGAGGCGTTCATACTCATGACAGCTTACGTATTTTCAGCGGTGCATCTCTCGTAGAAACCCTCTCGAATGCTACACACCAGCACCATAACGCGACGAGGCGACTCCACTCCAAACCACATTACATTTCTTCTTATCTTTTTACGTTTCGTGCTCACAATTCTCAATATGCTTAAAAACTCATTTTTCGTGGTTTGAAAACTATGATGCATGCCAAAACAAATGCTCAACCACAAAACAAAACAACAACCAAACAATCAAACAATCCCTAACGTTCAATGGTGTAGGCCCGAAGGCAAAATTCACACACAACCACTACTTACCTAGATTCTTCGTACGTATTTGCTCACTCCGAGTATACCAATCGCTCACTCGTTAACCTAGCATATTAAGGGGAAAATCACTTAATAAGCATCAAATAACTTCTAAGGAATGCCTACTCTAATTCTAGCAATAAACCAAACTAACACTCAAACCTTAAACCAAAATTCTCGAATTCTACCCCTTTTTATTGCATAATCTTCATTCAGCCATAACTTACTCGTTTTCTATCGGATTTGAACGATCCAATACATTCAGTAAACCTTTATATGTCTACTATTCAAGGCATCAATTCATTTTTAAAACTAAATAGCATGGCCGATCGGATTCTGCACCAAACAGAATCGGTTACCCTTTTATCCTAAAATCATTTTTCCACATAATCAACCAAACTCCTAAACTTTCTATATAACCAATCCCTACCACTCTATTTAAAGTCTAAACTTCCAATTTAGCAAGAAAACATAGCAAGAATATGGGATTTTCAGAATTCCTTCTTAGGGTTTCCTAATCTCCATCAAAACTCCACTAAAACCCCCTCAAATTGCCTAAAACCACTAAAGGCATGCATAAAACCCAAAATCCAACTAAAACTAACCTTGAACTTTGATGAGAATTGAAGAAGTAGTGGAGGGAGAACTCTCCAATGGCTTCCAAATCGTGGGAGAGGGGAAAAAGACAATAAAAATTGTCTTCTAACCCTTAACCTTTACTCATTTAAAACCCTATTTTCACCCTTTTTAAAATCTACCACCAAATCTTGTAATTTTATAAATTAAACCCTCCCTCATCAATCCTCTTCACCCTCACGTGGAAGCCTCACCCTTCACCCTCTTTCTTCAATCTAATTTCCCTTGCTTTTTCGTTAGAACACCTATTTCACCTAACCTCTACCTAATCTTTAAAATTTCTCTACCATCTCCACTTTCTAGCTCACATATTTAGAATTATTCATAGTCTTTGTTAGGCTCCGATAATATACTATAATCTAAGGCAACTCATGTTGAGGAAATTCTCGGGTGTTACATTCCACCCTTCTCTAAAAAATTTTTTCCCCAAAATTTACAAACCTGAAGAGCTTAGGATAGCTGTAACACCCGACAATTTCGGCCAGGTGATTTTCTTAACTGATTTAACTGTCACATTTTATCGACCTTTTTATTTTAAATTAATGCCTGATTTATTGAATTCCAAGTGGTATGAAACTAGGTTAGGTGAAAAAATTGTAATTAAGATGGATTTTAATTAGTATAAATAGGAAATAGAAATCCTTAAACCTTATTAAAACCTAATTGTAGCCGACATTCCTCTCTTGGCGACCTCTTTTTCCCCAGAGTTTTCTCTCTTTGCTAGCGACTCCTCCATCGACGATCGATTCTTCAGTCTCCACCCCGACAATCCATGCTCTAGGTAAGACTTAGACAATGTAGTTGCTAGTTAGTTACTTATAGCTCTGTTTTCAGCTAAGACTTGTAGTTTCGGATTCATCAATGGCTGAGTAATAGTAGTGACATTTGCAATCTGCGCTAGTTACTAGGTTAAATCTGGTTATTTTTAGGATATGGAAGTAATCTGCGCACACTAGGTGCTCGACTATGAAGATTTAGAAGTATATATATATATATATTAAATTTTAGGATGACTTGTGGTTAGAACTTTTAGGATTTTGATTTAACACTATAATGTGAATTGTTTTTGTTAGGCGAAGAAGTCTGAAGAGAAGTGATCAAGTTTGCTAAGGAAACCAGGTCTGTGAGTGAGTAGGATTCCCGGCCATTAGGGCCCTACATCCCAAGGGTACTAAGTTAAAGTTGATTATGATGTCCGAAAGCTGTTTGTATTATTGTCTGTATGGTTATGATATGAGAGTTAGCAACATGATTTATTGTTGAATGATTGATTTGTCCTTTTAGTCCGATGGAATATGAGTGCTCATACTCATGCTTCACGTTTGTTTCCTTTTGAAGCATATGAAAATGTTTTAAGTGCATGTTTTCCTTCACGATCAAGATATGAACATGAAACTTATGTAACAAGGATTAAGAGAGGGTTGGGGGCGGTTTGGCGTATGTCACTGTCCAAAAGAGGGACCATGGATACGGCCCGCAAGGGATTATGTACACTTTCACTGTCAACCCCCTTTTCGGCACAAATCCTCCCTTAATCCACAAGATCTAAATGATGAACAAGAACATGAACAAGAATATGAACAGGAATATGATGAGAAATGATTATGAAAATGTGTTCCTTTAACTGTGCATTCATGCATACATGTTAGTATTGCACTCCTTACTAAGCATTAGGCTTATAGTTTAAACCTTATGATGTAGGTGACGAATTATCAGGTGAAGATTTCAATCCCAATGAAGATGTCTAGGACTGGTTGCTGGATGGTGGTCAGGGTGACAGTTTGTGGCTGGAAGGCGATTTCAACCCCTGGTTACTGCTCTTAAGATGTTAGTAAAGATTATGAATACGTATGACTAAGTAGGATGAGATTTTTCTTATAGCGTTGGATTTTGGAAATTGTCTGATTCAATTCCTAAGTTTGAGGATAATTATGGGGATATAGAATGATCTGTTTTATTTAAGTCTTCTGCTACACGTATTTTGGATGAGTCTATGGTTCAACTGTGTGTTAGTTTATCTCAGTCATGTTGAAGTCTGTGAAAGTCTGAATGTTTCCTATCAGAAGATGTTAAAAGTGCTTACCCACCGGTAGATGTTTTCTACCGATAGAAATTTATCTATTATGTTAAGAGTCCCTGTTCACCGGTAGGAGTCTTCTATCGGATGATGTTTAATGAGTCACGTGGGATGCACATGTCAATCAAAAGATGTAGATTTTTCATTATCGGTAGAAGTGAGTATTATGTCTTGTCGTTTTGTAATCGGTAGATGCTGTTTATTAATGTTTAATGAGTCATATGGGATGCACGTGACAATCGGTAGATGCTGTTTATTATTATCGGTAGAAGTATTCTGTCGGGTAATATTTAATGAGTCACGTGTGATGCACATAAAAATCGGTAGATGTTTTTGTTTATTACTATCGGTAGAAGTGAGAATTATGTTTTGTCGTTTTGCGATCGGCAGATGCGAGAAGAAAGTTTTGTTGTTTGCGATCTGTAGATGTTCTTTGATTTTCAATTCCCTCAGCCAAATGTTTTAACATTCTGTCTTTTGTTAACATTATTTACTTAATGGGTTTTCCGTTGAATGACCGAGGATCTAAAGATAAAATTTTTATTATTGAGAGTAATGACAAAATTTTTCGTAAAATTTCTTAGTGTTGTCCTATGTCATGGGTAACAAATTGGGTTTGGTAGACTCGGGGTGTAATAATTATGGTATCAAAGCAAAATCGGGTTCTAAAATCGATTCTGCAGACTGCCTTCAGCACAGATTGCCACATGAGTATACTCCAACAACTGTATGTGTTTACGATTTTAGTAATATTATTAAGTTAAGATGTGTTTATGATTATCTATTCCGGAGTCTCAAAATGGTAAGAGGTCAACAAAGAGAGAACAATGAGGATAGTAACACCATCGCTCAGCTAACCGAGTTGCTTATTCGCCAGTCCCGCCAAATGGACTAGAGAAGAGCAATGGAATTCTAGCTCGAATACGACTCACAGCCATGGAAGCGAGCATTTTCACCGCCTTCGACCTCCAGTATTCACTGGTCAAGTTTCGGACCCTATTTATGCTGAAGAGTGGATTCGAACAATTGAGGACATGTTTAAGTATGCCAAGGTCGAAGAAGGGGACAAGGTCAAGTGTGCTGTTTTTGATCTTGAATTGGGTGCAAGGCATTGGTGGGACTCAATTCAGAGCACTACGAATGTGGAAACTTTGACTTGGGCGTGGTTCAAGATAGCTTTCTTTGACAAGTATTTTAGTATAGCAGTTCGGGCCAGTAAAAAGATGGAGTTTATGCAGATGCGCCAAACCGGTTCTGTGGCTGATTACATCTATAAGTTTGAGGCCTTGTCCAGGTTTGCACCCCATCTGGTGGATGATAACGAAGACAAGATTCACCAGTTTGTCCATGGACTGAAGCCGAGCCTCTTCCAGAGAGTGAAGACTGCAGGGATCCATAACATACCTTATTCCGAAGTGGCTGCTAAGGTTTTGGAATTGGAAGAAGTTGAGTTAATAGTACAAGGGCAACGTGAACCGCCAAGGAAGTTTATCAAGAAGACTCAGCCACCACCGCGCCAGGGTAGAGGTTGGCAACCACAACCGAATAGAGGACTGCAACAACAGCAGAAAGGCGTGAAGAGACCCTTCAATCCAAATGATGACCAGGGAAAATGAAAGCGACCTCTAGCTCCTCAATGTTCCACCTGCCAAAAGAACCACCATGGCGAATGCAAATTATATTCTGGCCGTTGCTATAGATGTGACAAGGTTGGACACATGGTCAGAGATTGTCCCATGCCGCCGGACCCAAATCGAGCAAGAGTAGCGCATAGAGTCTATGCTTTAATGGAAGATGAGGATGCAGTGCAGCATACGGTCATAACAGGTACAATTATGATCTGCGATATTCCTGCTTATACACTTATAGATACGGGAGCCACTCACTCGTTTGTAGCAACTCTGTTTGTATGTAAGCATAAATTAGGACTCTTATTAGCCGATAGGTCATATAGTGTCATGTTACTGTCGGGGAAGTCTTTACATTCAGAACAGATAGTGAAAGGTGATATTGTGTCTTTAGGAGATAAGAAGTTATATGTAGAGCTGATCGTAATTGACATGAAGGGATATGAGGCTATACTAGGAATGAATTGGTTATGCAGACATTATGCCACGATAAGTTGTAGGTCTGGATTAGTTGAATTCCGACCCCCGAACAGAGATCGTTATTCCTTCCAAGCCATCCTAAAAATAAGTAAAATGCTGATTATATCCTCCCTAGAAACTCAACGGCTACTGAGGGGTGGTTGTGAGAGTTATCTAGCTAGCATAATTGATGTCCGGGTGAAGAATAAGGTAGAACTTCAAGATATTCCTATAGTCCGAGAGTTTCCAGAAGCCTTTTTGGATGACTTACCTGGGTTACCACCTGATATAGAAATTGAGTTTGTAATCGATACATATCCTGAGGCATTACCTGTGTCTAAGAACCTTTACCGCATGACACCTGTTGAACTGAAGGAGTTAAAAGTCCAACTACAGGAATTAGTAGACAAGGGATTTATACGCTCTAGCTGTTCTCCCTTGGGTGCACCTGTCCTATTCGTTAAGAAGAAAGACGGTTCTCTTAGAATGTGTATAGATTATAGAGAACTGAACAAGTTAACGGTCAAGAATAAATATCCCTTACCCTGAATTGACGACTTGTTTGACCAACTACAAGGAGCTAAGGTATTTTCAAAAATTGACTTACATTCGGGTTATTACCAACTGAAGGTTAAGGAGACTGATATACCAAAGACAGCATTCAGAACCCGATATGGACACTATGAATTTCTTGTGATGTCGTTTGGATTGACAAATGCACCTGCAGCTTTTATGGACTTGATGAACCGTGTGTTTCATGAGTATTTGGACAAGTTTGTGATTGTGTTTATAGATGACATCCTAATTTACTCACGAACTAAAGTTGACCATGAAAAACACTTAAGAGTAGTTTTGACGACATTAAAACGGCAGCAACTCTATGCCAAGTTGTCCAAATGCGAGTTCTGGTTGGATAAGGTCAACTTTCTAGGCCATGTCATTTCTGCTGAGGGCATATCTGTAGATCCAACCAAAATTCAGGCAGTAAAAGACTGGCCACAGCGAGGAACGCTAGTGAAGTCCGTAGTTTCCTTGGATTGGCAAGCTATTACATAAAGTTCATCAAGGGATTTTCCATAATTGCCAAGCCTTTAACTAGTTTAACAAAGAAAGACACCAAATACTCTTGGAATGGAGCTTGTGAAGATAGCTTCCAGACACTAACACTGAAGTTGACGAAGGCCCCTCTTTTGGCACTCCCAACTGAGGAAAGGAGATTTAATGTTTATTGTGACGCATCCAAAGTTGGTCTGAGATGTGTTCTAATGCAAGAAGGCAAGGTTGTGGCATATGCCTCCAGGTAGTTGAAGAGTTATGAGCAGAATTACCCCACTCACGATTTGGAATTAGCCGTGGTTGTCTTTGCATTAAAGATTTGGAGACATTATTTGTATGGACAGCAGTGTGAGGTTTTTTCTGACCATAAGAGCTTGAAATACTTTTTTACTCAAAAGGAATTAAACATGAGACAAAGACGTTTGTTGGAGTTCGTTAAGGATTATGACTTTGAAATTAAGTATCAACCGGGTAAGGCTAATGCTGTAGCCGATGCATTAAGCAGAATGTCAAAGACAATGCAGCCTGCAGTGTCAACCATGTCATTACCCTTGAAGGTTGAGATTCAGAAATTCGAGTTGGAGATAGTTCCGGAGTTATCAACATTGCTTTCGGCATTATCTATTCGGCCAACTATTTTGGATAAGATTAAAGAGGCGCAGCAGAAGGATTCAAAGGAGAAGATTATCATAGTGAGTAAGTTGAAGGACGCCTCCTCGAAATTCAGTCTCTCCAAGGATGGTATTTTGAAATTTAGAAATCGATGGTATATTCCAAGTGATGAAGAATAACGTAGGTTAATCTTGGTCAAGGCGCACTCGTCTCCTTTTTCTGTACACCCTGGCAATACCAAGATGTATCGGGACTTAAAGTTACTTTATTGGTGGCCAAATTTGAAAAGGGATGTTGCGAAGTATGTGGAGTCGTGTTTGGTATGCCAACAAGTTAAGGCAGAGCATCAACGTCCAGGAGGTACCCTTACACCCTTACCGATCCTCGAATGGAAGTGGGAAAACATTGCCATGGATTTTGTTGTAGGAATACCTAAGACAACTAAAGGTCATAATAGCATATGGGTTGTGGTTTATAGAATGACGAAATCAGCTCACTTCCTACCTGTAAAGACAAATTTACACGATAGACCAGCTTGCTAACCTGTATGTTCAGGAAATTATTAGATTGCATGGGATTTCGATATCCATTCTCTCCGATCGTGATCCCAGGTTCACCTCGAGGTTTTGGCAAAGTCTTCAAGACACGTTGGGAACAAAGTTGACCCTCTGCATTGCTTTTCACCCTCAGACTGATGGAAAATACGAACGGACAATTCAAACACTCGAGGATATGTTAAGAGCGTGTGTGCTGGATTTCCAGGCATCTTGGAGTCGATGCCTGCCATTGGTTGAATTCTCCTACAACAATAGTTTCCAGTCCACCATTGGTATGACACCATACGAAGCACTGTATGGAAGGAAATGCAGATCACCCTTACATTAGGACGAAGTTGGCAAAGCAAAACTTCTAGGCCCTGAAATTTTGCAGCAGATGTCAGACAAGATCGCCATTATTAGGAAAAGAATGATGACAGCAAAAAGCCGACAGAAGAGTTATGCTGACCAAAGAAGGAGAGATCTTGAGTTTGCAGTCGGTGACGAAGTTTTCTTAAAGGTTTCACCGTTTAAAGGAGTTTTAAGATTCGGCAAGAAGGGAAAGCTTAATCCACGATTCATTGGACCATTCCCTGTCTTGGCAAGGATTGACAGTACAGCTTATAAGTTGCAATTTCCTCCGTCACTGGAAAAGGTTCATAATGTTTTTCATGTGTCGATGCTAAGAAAATGCATACGTGATCCGACGCAGGTTGTTAAGCCAACAGAAATTGAAATTGAGCCGACACTAATATGTGAAGAGAAACCTGTTCGAATTTTGGAATCTACAGTTAAGACTCTGCGGAATAAAGAGATCCCACTAGTGAAGGTTTTGTGGACGAATCATGGCATTGAAGAAGCTATATGGGAGCGACAGCAGGACATGATGGTCAAATATCCTGAGCTCTTTGCTTGATCAATTTTCGAGGACGAAAATTTTGTTTAAGGAGGGGTGGATGTAACACCCGACAATTTCGGCTAGGTGATTTTCTTAACTAATTTAACTGTCACCTTTTATCAACCTTTTTATTTTAAATTAATGCCTGATTTATTGAATTCCAAGTGGTATGAAACTAGGTTGGGTGGCAAAATTATAATTAAGATGGATTTTAATTAGTATAAATAGGAAATGAAAATCCTTAAACCTCATTAAAACCTCACTGTAGCCGACATTCCTCTCTCGACGACCTCCTTTTTTCTAGAGCTCTCTCTCTTTGCCAGTGACTCCTCCATCGACGATTGATTCTTCACTCTCCACCCTGACAATCCACGCTCTAGGTAAGACTTAGACAATGTAGTTGCTGGTTAGTTACTTAGAGCTCTGTTTTCAGCTAAGACTTGTAGTTTCGGATTCATCAATGGCTGAGTAATAGTAGTGACATTTGCAATCTGTGGCTAGTTACTAGGTTGAATTTGGTTTTTTTTAGGATCTGGAAATAATCTGCGCACACTAGGTGCTCGACTATGAAGATTTAGAAGTATATATATATTATATTAGATTTTAGGATGACTTTTGTTTAGAACTTTTAGGATTTTGATTTAACACTATAATGTGAATTGTTTTTGTTAGGCGAAGAAGTCTGAAGAGAAGTGCTCAAGTTTACTAAGGAAACCAGGTATGTGAGTGAGTAGGATTCCCGGCCATTAGGGCCCTACGTCACAAGGATACTAAGTTAAAGTTGATTATGATGTCCGAAAGCTGTTTGTATTATTGTCTGTATGGTTATGATATGAGAGTTAGCAACATGATTTATTGTTGAATGATTGATTTGTCCTTTTAGTCCGATGGAATATGAGTGCTCATACTCATGCTTCACGTTTGTTTCCTTTTGAAGCATATGAAAATGTTTTAAGTGCATGTTTTCCTTCACGATCAAGATATGAACATGAAACTTATGTAACAAGGATTAAGAGAGGGTTGGAGGCGGTTTGGCGTATGTCACTGTCCAAAAGAGGGACCATGGATACGGCCCGCAAGGGATTATGTACACTTTCACTGTCAACCCCCTTTTCGGCACAAATCCTCCCTTAATCCACAAGATCTAAATGATGAACAAGAACATGAACAAGAATATGAACAGGAATATGATGAGAAATGATTATGAAAATGTATTCCTTTAACTGTGCATTCATGCATACATGTTACTATTGCACTCCTTACTAAGCATTAGGCTTATAGTTTAAACCTTATGATGTAGGTGACGAATTATCAGGTGAAGATTTCAAACCCAATGAAGATGTCTAGGACTGGTTGCTGGATGGTGGTCAGGGTGACAGTTTGTGGCTGGAAGGCGATTTCAATCCCTGGTTACTGCTCTTAAGATGTTAGTAAAGATTATGAATACGTATGACTAAGTAGGATGAGATTTTTCTTATAGCGTTGGATTTTGGAAATTGTCTGATTCAATTCCTAAGTTTGAGGATAGTTATGGGGATATAGAATGATCTGTTTTATTTAAGTCTTCTGCTACACGTATTTTGGATGAGTCTATGGTTCAACTGTGTGTTAGTTTATCTCAGTCATGTTGAAGTCTGTGAAAGTCTGAATGTTTCCTATCAGAAGATGTTAAAAGTGCTTACCCACCGGTAGATGTTTTCTACCGGTAGAAATTTATCTATTATGTTAAGAGTCCTTGTTCACCGGTAGGAGTCTTCTATGGGATGATGTTTAATGAGTCACGTGGGATGCACATGTCAATCGAAAGATGTAGATTTTTCACTATCGGTAGAAGTGAGAATTATGTCTTGTCGTTTTGTAATCGGTAGATGCTGTTTATTAATGTTTAATGAGTCATATGGGATGCACGTGACAATCGATAGATGCTGTTTATTATTATCGGTAGAAGTATTCTGTCGGGTAATATTTAATGAGTCACGTGTGATGCACATAAAAATCGGTAGATGTTGTTGTTTATTACTATCGGTAGAAGTGAGAATTATGTTTTGTCGTTTTGCGATCGGCAGATGCGAGAAGAAAGTTTTGTTGTTTGCGATCTGTAGATGTTCTTTGATTTTCAATTCCCTCAGCCAAATGTTTTAACATTCTGTCTTTTGTTAGCGTTATTTACTTAATGGGTTTTCCGTTGAATGACTGAGGATTTAAAGATAAAATTTTTATTATTGAGAGTAATGACAAAATTTTTCGTAAAATTTCTTAGTGTTGTCCTATGTCATGGGTAACAAATTGGGTTTGGTAGATTCGGGGTGTTATAATTATGGTATCAAAGCAAAATCGGGTTCTAAAATCGATTCTGCAGACTGCCTACCAGCACAGATTGCCACATGAGTACACTCCAACAACTGTATGTGTTTACGATTTTAGTAATATTATTAAGTTAAGATGTGTTTATGATTATCTATTCAGGAGTCTCAAAATGGTAAGAGGTAAACAAAGAGAGAACAATGAGGATAGTAACACCATCGCTCAGCTAACCGAGTTGGTTATTCGCCAGTCTCGCCAAATTGAGCAGTGGGTGGCTACTAGAGAAGAGCAATGGAATTCTAGCTCGAATACGACTCACAGCCATGGAAGCGAGCGTTTTCACCGCCTTCGACCTCCAGTATTCAATGGTCAAGTTTCGGACCCTATTTATGCTGAAGAGTGGATTCGAACAATTGAGGACATGTTTAAGTATGCCAAGGTCGAAGAAGGGGACAAGGTCAAGTGTGCTATTTTTCATCTTGAATTGGGTGCAAGGCATTGGTGGGACTCAATTCAGAGCACTAGGAATGCGGAAACTTTGACTTGGGCGTGGTTCAAGATAGCTTTCTTTGACAAGTGTTTTAGTATAGTAGTTCGGGCCAGTAAAAAGATGGAGTTTATGCAGATGCGCCAAACCGGTTTTGTGGCTGATTACATCTATAAGTTTGAGGCCTTGTCCAGGTTTGCACCTCGTCTGGTGGATGATAACGAAGACAAGATTCACCAGTTTGTCCATGGACTGAAGCCGAGCCTCTTCCAGAGAGTGAAGACTGCAGGGATCCATAACATACCTTATTCCGAAGTGGCTGCTAAGGTTTTGGAATTGGAAGAAGTTGAGTTAATAGTACAAGGGCAACGTGAACCGCCAAGGAAGTTTATCAAGGAGACTCAGCCACCACCGCGCCAGGGTAGAGGTTGGCAACCACAACCGAATAGAGGACTGCAACAACAGCAGAAAGGCGTGAAGAGACCCTTCAATCCAAATGATGACCAGGGAAAATGAAAGCGACCTCTAGCTCCTCTATGTTCCACCTGCCAAAAGAACTACCATGGCGAATGCAAATTATATTACGGCCGTTGCTATAGATGTGACAAGGTTGGACACATGGTCAGAGATTGTCCCATGCCGCCGGACCCAAATCGAGCAAGAGTAGCGCATAGAGTCTATGCTTTAATGGAAGATGAGGATGCAGTGCAGCATACAGTCATAACAGGTACAATTATGATCTGCGATATTCCTGCTTATACATTTATAGATACTGGAGCCACTCACTCGTTTGTAGCAACTCTGTTTGTATGTAAGCATAAATTAGGACTCTTATTAGCCGATAGGTCATATAGTGTCATGTTACTGTCGGGGAAGTCTTTACATTCAGAACAGATAGTGAAAGGTGATATTGTGTCTTTAGGAGATAAGAAGTTATATGTAGAGCTGATCGTAATTGACATGAAGGGATATGAGGCTATACTAGGAATGAATTGGTTATGCAAACATTATGCCACGATAAGTTGTAGGTCTGGATTAGTTGAATTCCGACCCCCGAACGGAGATCGTTATTCCTTCCAAGCCATCCTAAAAATAAGTAAAATGCCGATTATATCCTCCCTAGAACTCAACGGCTACTGAGGGGTGGTTGTGAGAGTTATCTAGCTAGCATAATTGATGTCCGGGTGAAGAATAAGGTAGAACTTCAAGATATTCCTATAGTTCGAGAGTTTCCAGAAGCCTTTTTGGATGACTTACCTGGGTTACCACCTAATATAGAAATTGAGTTTCTAATCGATACATATCCTGAGGCATTACCTGTGTCTAAGAACCTTTACCGCATGAAATCTGTTGAACTGAAGGAGTTAAAAGTCCAACTACAGGAATTAGTAGACAAGGGATTTATACGCTCTAGCTGTTCTCCCTGGGGTGCACCTGTCCTATTCGTTAAGAAGAAAGACGGTTCTCTTAGAATGTGCATAGATTACAGAGAACTGAACAAGTTAACGGTCAAGAATAAATATCCCTTACCCCGAATTGACGACTTGTTTGACCAACTACAAGGAGCTAGGGTATTTTCAAAAATTGACTTACATTCGGGTTATTACCAACTGAAGGTTAAGGAGACTGATATACCAAAGACAGCATTCAGAACCCGATATGGACACTATGAATTTCTTGTGATGTCGTTTGGATTGACAAATGCACCTGCAGCTTTTATGGACTTGATGAACCGTGTGTTTCATGAGTATTTGGACAAGTTTGTGATTGTGTTTATAGATGACATCCTAATTTACTCACGAACTAAAGCTGACCATGAAAAACACTTGAGAGTAGTTTTGACGACATTAAAACGGCAGCAACTCTATGCCAAGTTGTCCAAATGCGAGTTCTGGTTGGATAAGGTCAACTTTCTAGGCAATGTCATTTCTGCTGAGGGCATATCTGTAGATCCAACCAAAATTCAGGCAGTAAAAGACTGGCCACAGCGAGGAACGCCAGTGAAGTCCGTAGTTTCCTTTGATTGGCAAGCTATTACATAAAGTTCATCAAGGGATTTTCCATAATTGCCAAGCCTTTAACTAGTTTAACAAAGAAAGACACCAAATACTCTTGGAATGGAGCTTGTGAAGATAGCTTCCAGACACTAACACTGAAGTTGACGAAGGCCCCTCTTTTAGCACTCCCAAATGAGGAAAGGAGATTTAATGTTTATTGTGACGCATCCAAAGTTGGTCTGAGATGTGTTCTAATGCAAGAAGGCAAGTTTGTGGCATATGCCTCCAGGTAGTTGAAGAGTTGTGAGCAGAATTACCCCACTCAAGATTTGGAATTAGCCGTGGTTGTCTTTGCATTAAAGATTTGGAGACATTATTTGTATGGACAGCAGTGTGAGGTTTTTTCTGACCATAAGAGCTTGAAATACCTTTTTACTCAAAAGGAATTAAACATGAGACAAAGACGCTGGTTGGAGTTCGTTAAGGATTATGACTTTGAAATTAAGTATCAACCGGGTAAAGCTAATGCTGTAGCCGATGCATTAAGCAGAATGTCAAAGACAATGCAGCCTGCAGTGTCAACCATGTCATTACCCTTGAAGGTTGAGATTCAGAAATTCGAGTTGGAGATAGTTCCGGAGTTATCAACATTGCTTTCGGCATTATCTATTCGGCCAACTATTTTGGATAAGATTAAAGAGGCGCAGCAGAAGGATTCAAAGGAGAAGAGTATCATAGTAAGTAAGTTGAAGGACGCCTCCTCGGAATTCAGTCTCTCCAAGGATGGTATTTTGAAATTTAGGAATCGATGGTATGTTCCAAGTGATGAAGAATTACGTAGGTTAATCTTGGCCGAGGCGCACTCGTCTCCTTTTTCTGTACACCCTGGCAATACCAAGATGTATCGGGACTTAAAGTTACTTTATTGGTGGCCAAATTTGAAAAGGGATGTTGCGAAGTATGTGGAGTCGTGTTTGGTATGCCAACAAGTTAAGGCAGAGCATCAACGTCCAGGAGGTACCCTTACACCCTTACCGATCCTCGAATGGAAGTGGGAAAATATTGCCATAGATTTTGTTGTAGGAATACCTAAGACAACTAAAGGTCATGATAGCATATGGGTTGTGGTTTACAGAATGACGAAATCAGCTCACTTCCTACCTGTAAAGACAACTTACATGATGGACCAGCTTGCTAACCTGTATGTTCAGGAAATTATCAGATTGCATGGGATTCCGATATCCATTCTCTCCGATCGTGATCCCAGGTTCACCTCGAGGTTTTGGCAAAGTCTTCAAGACACGTTGGGAACAAAGTTGACCCTCTGCACTGCTTTTCACCCTAAGACTGATGGAAAATCCAAATGGACAATTCAAACACTCGAGCATATGTTAAGAGCGTGTGTGCTGGATTTCCAGGCATCTTGGAGTCGATGCCTGCCATTGGTTGAATTCTTCTACAACAATAGTTTCCAGTCCACCATTGGTATGACACCATACGAAGCACTGTATGGAAGGAAATGCAGATCACCCTTACATTAGGACGAAGTTGGCAAAGCAAAACTTCTAGGCCCTGAAATTTTGCAGCAGATGTCAGACAAGATCGCCATTATTAGGAAAAGAATGATGACAGCAAAAAGCCCACAGAAGAGTTATGCTTACCAAAGAAGGAGAGATCTTGAGTTTGCAGTCGGTGAAGAAGTTTTCTTAAAGGTTTCACCGTTTAAAGAAGTTTTAAGATTCGGCAAGAAGGGAAAGCTTAATCCATGATTCATTGGACCATTCCCTGTCTTGGCAAGGATTGACAGTACAGCTTATAAGTTGCAATTTCCTTCGTCACTGGAAAAGGTTCATAATATTTTTCTTGTGTCGATGCTAAGAAAATGCATACGTGATCCGACGCAGGTTGTTAAGCCAACAGAAATTGAAATTGAGTCGACACTAATATGTGAAGAGAAACCTGTTCGAATTTTGGAATCTACAGTTAAGACTCTGCGGAATAAAGCGATCCCACTAGTGAAGGTTTTGTGGACGAATCATGGCATTGAAGAAGCTACATGGGAGCGACAGCAGGACATGATGGTCAAATATCCTGAGCTCTTTGCTTGATCAATTTTCGAGGATGAAAATTTTGTTTAAGGAGGGGTGGATGTAACACCCGACAATTTCGGCTAGGTGATTTTCTTAACTGATTTAACTGTCACCTTTTATCAACCTTTTTATTTTAAATTAATGCCTAATTTATTGAATTCCAAGTGGTATGAAACTAGGTTGGGTGGCAAAATTATAATTAAGATGGATTTTAATTAGTATAAATAGGAATTGAAATCCTTAAACCTCATTAAAACCCCACTGTAGCCGACATTCCTCTCTCGACGACCTCCTTTTTTCTAGAGCTCTCTCTCTTTGCCAGTGACTCCTCCATCGACGATTGATTCTTCAGTCTCCACCCTGACAATCCACGCTCTAGGTAAGACTTAGACAATGTAGTTGCTGGTTAGTTACTTAGAGCTCTGTTTTCAGCTAAGACTTGTAGTTTCAGATTCATCAATGGCTGAGTAATAGTAGTGACATTTGCAATATGTGGCTAGTTACTAGGTTGAATCTGGTTATTTTTAGGATCTGGAAATAATCTGCGCACACTAGGTGCTCGACTATGAAGATTTAGAAGTATATATATATATATATATATATATATATATATTAGATTCTAGGATGACTTTTGGTTAGAACTTTTAGGAATTTGATTTAACACTGTAATGTGAATTGTTTTTGTTAGGCGAAGAAGTCTGAAGAGAAGTGCTCAAGTTTGCTAATGAAACCAGGTAAGTGAGTGAGTAGGATTCCCGGCCATTAGGGCCCTACATCACAAGGGTACTAAGTTAAAGTTGATTATGATGTCCGAAAGCTGTTTGTATTATTGTCTGTATGGTTATGATATGAGAGTTAGCAACATGATTTATTGTTGAATGATTGATCTGTCCTTTTAGTCTCATGGAATAAGAGTGCTCATACTCATGCTTCACAATTGTTTCCTTTTGAAGCATATGAAAATGTTTTAAGTGCATGTTTTCCTTCACGATCAAGATATGAACATGAAACTTATGTAACAAGGATTAAGAGAGGGTTGGGGGCGGTTTGGCATATGTCACTGTCCAAAAGAGGGACAATGAATACGGCCCGCAAAGGATTATGTACACTTTCACTGTCAACCCCCTTTTCGGCACAAATCCTCACTTAATCCACAAGTTGTAAACAATGAACAAGAACATGAACAAGAATATGAAAAGGAATAAGATGAGAAATGATTATGAAAATGTGTTCCTTTCAACTGTGCATTCATGCATACATGTTAGTATTGCACTCCTTACTAAGCATTAGGCTTATAGTTTAAACCTTATGATGTAGGTGACGAATTATCAGGTGAGGATTTCAAACCCAATGAAGATGTCTAGGACTGGTTGCTGGATGGTGCTCAGGGTGACAGTTTGTGGCTGGAAGGCGATTTTAACCCATGGTTACTAGCTCTTAAGATGTTAGTAAAGATTATGAATACGTATGACTAAGTAAGATGAGATTTTTCTTATAACGTCGGATTTTGGAAATTGTCTGATTCAATTCCTAAGTTTGAGGATAATTATGAGGATATAGAATGATCTGTTTTATTTAAGTCTTCACTACACGTATTTTGGATGAGTCTTGGTTCAACTGTGTGTTAGTTTATCCCAGTCATGTTGAAGTCTATGAAAGTCTGAATGTTTCCTATCAGAAGATGTTAAAAGTGCTTGCCCACTGATAGATGTTTTCTACCGGTAGAAATTTATCTATTATGTTAAGAGTCCCCGTTCACCGGTAGGAGTCTTCTATCAGATGATATTTAATGAGTCACGTGGGATGGACATGTCAATCGAAAGATGTAGATTTTTCACTATCGGTAGAAGTGAGTATTATGTCTTGTCGTTTTGTAATCGGTAGATGCTGTTTATTAATGTTTAATGAGTCATATGGGATGCACGTGACAATCGGTAGATGTTGTTTATTATTATTGGTAGAAGTCTTCTGTCGGGTAATATTTAATGAGTCACGCGGGATGTACATAAAAATCAGTAGATGTTGTTGTTTATTACTATCGGTAGAAATGGGATTTATATTTTAGTCGTTTTGTGATCGGCAGATGCGAGAAGAAAGTTTTGTCGTTTGCAATCGGTAGATGTTCTTTGATTTTCAATTCCCTCTAGCCAAATGTTTTAACATTTTGTCTTTTGTTAACGTTACTTACTTAATGGGTTTTCCGTTGAATGGCCGAGGATTTAAAGATAAAATTTTTATTATTGAGAGTAATGTCAAAATTTTTCATAAAATTTCTTAGTCCGGTCCTATGCCATAGGTAACAAATCGGGTTTGGTAGACTCGGGGTGTTACAACAGCGATCCATCATATCTTGCTGCCTTTCCCACGTCGCCTCCTCTATATTGGGGTTACGCCATAACACCATTACCAGTGGAATTTTCCTGCTGCGTAATGTCTTCACTGCATATTCCAAGATCTCCACCGGTTTTTCTTCGTACGTCAATGTTGGTTGTACCAATTGGTACGGTGTTCTTCCAATTCTCTTTGTGATCGGGAATGGTCCAACGTATCTCGGGTTTAACTTACCCATTTTTCCCGAACCTCGTTACTCCTTTAAACAAATTTTTTTTCAAAAAGACCTCGTCTCCCACTTCAAACTCCAACTCTCTCCTCCTTCCATCAGCATAGCTCTTCTGCCGACTCTGAGCTGTCAATATATGCTGTCGAATAAATTTAATCTTTTCAGTTGTCTGTTGCATGATTTCAGGTCCAATCAAGCTGACTTCCCTGACTTCATCCCAATAGAGAGGTGATCGACATTTCCTCCCATATAGAGCATCGTATGGAGCCATGCCTATCGTAGTCTAATAGCTATTATTGTACGCAAACTCTACCAAAGGTAAATATCTGCCCAACGAACCCTGAAACTCCAGTACACATGCTCGAAGCATATCCTCTAAAATCTAAATGGTCCGTTCAGATTGTTCTTCCGTCTAAGATGATATTCTGTACTGAAATTCATTTGTGTCCTCATTGCCTTATGCAGACTCTTCTAGAATTTTGATGTGAATCTCGGGTCTCTGCCCGATACAATTGAAGTAGGTACACCGTGCAACCGCAATATTTCCTGAATATAAAGTTCTACAAACTGGTCCATACTGAATGTCATCTTTACCGGCAGAAAATAGGTTGATTTGGTTAAATGATCTACAATCACCCATATCCCATCACACTCTTTCGTCGTCCGAGGTAACCTGACAACGAAATCCATAGAGATTTGGTTCTACTTCCACTCTAGAACCGGCAATGGTTGCAACTTCACGACAGGTCTCTGGTGTTCTACCTTTAACTTGCTGACACACCAAGAATGTTTCCACATACTCAGCTACAAAATTTTCATGCTAGGCCACTAATAATGCTGCTTAAGATCTCTATACATTTTGGTGCTTCCGGGATGAACAAAAAACTGTGAAGAGTGCAACTCTAACAAAATCTCATTTAGAAATTTGCTCATTATTTAGAACATGCCATCTATTCTGAAACTTCAGAATTCCATCTTCCAAATAGCTGAACTCGGTCCTGTCATCAGACACCATACTCAACTTAAATTTGTCGCACTCCGGGTCTTCCTGTTGAGCTTCTCAAATTTTTTCAAGAATCGTAGGCTTTAGAGATAAGGCTGATAATACTGCTGTTACATTAAATGTAATACCCGACTGTACGGAATACTAATATTTTAATGTAAATGGCATTTTTGGTAAATATGTCCAATCAAGTCGGTTTGTAAAAAGAAAGCGTCATTATGATCCTAATAATTAATAAGGATTTTAAGAATATTTCGGAAATTTTAGGAGTCGTAACGCTAATTTTACGAGAATTACGTTTATCGTAATATAAATGATACTTTGGCAAAAATAGTAAACAAGGTCCGAATTTTGAACGGACAGTTTTAATGGGACCCTTATAATAAGTTGAAGTTATTGGTAAATTAAGGAAATTTGGAGAAGCCGAATCGTTAGGCAATTGACGAAACAAGAGACGAAACTAATATAAAAACAATAGAAGGGCAAAATGGTAATTTGCCAAATCAAAATTTTAATTAAAAACAATCTTCTTCTTCCTCCTTACCATTTCACTGCTAGAGCTCTCTCCTTTGCGATTCTCTCTCTGCCCTAGACTGTTCCTCAACATTCCGACGCGATTTCTTTCCGTTCGACTTCCGATCCTACACCTTTTCTCCTCCAAACTCGATTCTAGGTAAGAATCTATAGTTTTGGAAAGTCTATTTGTAATTTTTACGGAGTTTAAACAATTAGGTTTCGTTTAGGGTTTTCGCAAAATAGTCGAGTAATGCTAGAAATAGCTAGAGTAGCCCTATTTATAACCATAGTGAACGTATTACATGACATTGGAAGTAGTTGGACGAATTAATGGACGTTAAGGTGAATTTTGGGTTGTTGGAAAACTTAGAAATCTCATTAATGGAGTTGTATGAATAACGAGCTCAAGGTGCTCGATAAAATGTTTCAAAGAGCTAAGTTAGAACTTTAAAGAGTTTCCTTAATTAAGGTTTCGTTAAATTTGGACGTTTAATAGTTTAAACTCGTTTTCACGACAAATTGTGAAATTGCCTTACGTAAACAACGCTCGTGGACGGAGCCTGGATTGCAACGGACACGAGGTAAGTTCTCGTGATCTTCTCTGGCCAATTGGCCTACACCGTACGTTGAAGGCGTCTCAAGGAGTTTTGGTGACGTGTTTGTTTAATTTGCTTTAGGTGGGGTAGTTAGGTTTAGTTTAGTTTTATAGTTTATGTTTCTATAGTCTTGATGGTATATATGCTGTATGTTTAAATTATGCCATTAACTGTTCACGCATCACGGTTTTAAATTATGCATAGAAAATGAATTTTAGCATAATATTTTTTTTTAAAAAATGGCGATGCGGCCCGGAGGGGGGCTATTGATCTATTGTGTAGGCACAAAGGGGTTTGTCACAATATCGCATCTAATACGTACTCATATAGTTATAGGTCATGCGAGATGGGGCTCAGGCACGGCTGTACGTGTTGTAAGCGTGTACCCCCCTCCTCTAGCTGGAAAGGGTAGTCCGACCGCTGGATGTGCCCTCCCCGGTTAGGGGGTTGAGATCTCGGTGACAACCACAGTAAAGATAATGAAAATGATGCATGATTTATGAACTCATACGCACAGCATGCATGACATTTACGTAGAGCTTGCTGAGATTTTTATCTCATAGGTGTCTGTATGGTGTAGGTGACTACGAGGAGACAGGTGAGGACGACGTTCCTCCTCCTGAAGTTTAAGTCCAGTTGATGAAAGATGGTCGCAGGAGTGTGATGGCGCAGTCGAGGCGCGTTTTGACCCGTGCGGACGTGTCCATGTGTTTTGGAAGGTATTGGGACGTTATGGGCTAATGATGGATTAGTTAGATAACGTTGTATAGAAACATTTTAGGGTGCTTGGTTCTGGATAGACGGTAGGTTTATATTTTGAGGTTTAAACATTTTTTTAAAAACTTGTTTACAAACTGCTCTTGTAAAGTTTTATTTGAATTTTTAGTGATTTAAAATAGGAGGAAACATATAGTTTTTGAACGTATCCACGCGGTTCGTTTTTATGAAAATGTATTTCGTTTTAATTATATCTCGAGTCGGTTTTGAGTGAGAATATGTAGGATGTATGAGTGTCGAGAGATTAATTGTTAATGGTGAGGTAAGTAGAATTTGTGTTGAGAAATTGTTAAGATGTGTTAGAAGTATCGTATGTAGGGAAAAAGAAAGAGGAAAGGAGAAGAGAGGGAGCCGAGCTCTCTGGAAGAAATTCCAGAGAGTTTGGCGATCGATTGCCAGGGGGGGCGATCGATCGCCCCTCTTGGTTGCGCTTTGGAAGAAATTCCAGAGCGCATGCCGAGCGATTGCCAGGCAATGGTGATCGCTAGGCATGAGATGATCGCCCAGGGGCGATCCGCCTGGCGAGCGATCGCCAGTGTGTGATCGCCATGGGGCGATCGATCGCCGGTTTTGGGCGATTGATCGCCCCTCACATTTTTGGGACAAATGTCCCTTCTGCCCTATTTTTGTCTTGTTTCGCTGGCCGATCGTTTTTAATGGTTTTTAATGGTTTTAAATAATTGTTTTAAGTTTTATTTAAATTGTTTTAAGTTTTATTTAAATTGTTTTAAAGTTTTGTTAATGGTTTATAAACTTAGAGTTCGATCTCGATTTAAAAAGTTTTATTTCCGCTAAAACACTAGGTTTAAAGTTTTAGGATATAAAGATAAAAAAATAGTATGGGAAAATCGGGTACAGTATTAGGGTCGTCACAGTTTATGGTATCAGAGCCCCCAGGTTTTAAAAACGGTTCTGTAGACTGCTCGACTGCACAGCCACTACGCGGACATCCTTCATCAACTGTAAGTATGTTTATATGTTTTCTTTAAGTTCGGTTTCTTAGAATTGTGTGCTTTTAACCTTTATAGGAATTATATAAATATGGTGCGTTGAAGAAACGATCGAGACGATAGAGACGATACGATAGACACCCTTAAGGATTTTATTGCCCAGCAGTCCCAGCATATGGAGCGACAGGCTCAGCAAATGGAACGACAGTCTCAACAGTTGGGTACCCTTACAGACCGAGAAGGTGCTAGAACTCAGGAGGCAGCAGCTTCTGGTAGAGCGATCACCAGGCAATGGTGATCGCTGGGCATGAGATGATCGCCCAGGGGCGATCCGCTGGCGAGCGATCGCCAGTGTGTGATCGCCCCTCAAATTTTTGGAACAAATGTCCCTTCTGCCCTGTTTTTGTCTTGTTTCGCTGGCCGATCGTTTTTAATGGTTTTAAATATTTGTTTTAAGTTTTATTTAAATTGTTTTAAGTTTTATTTAAATTGTTTTAAAGTTTTGTTAATGGTTTATAAACTTAGACTTCGATCCCGATTTAAAAAGTTTTATTTCCACTAAAACGCTAGGTTTAAAGTTTTAGGATATAAAGATAAAAAAAAATAGTACGGGAAAATCGGGTACAGTATTAGGGTTGTCACATTCAAAACCAGCTCCAAATAAAACCTCTGAAATTCAGTACGCAAATGCCATTGACATCTCAGCCGCCACCACCGAAACTGAGGTTCGAAACTCAGCTCAACGCGTCTGCCACTACATTGGCATTACCGTGGTGGTACTTGATCTCCAGATCATAATCCTTCACGAACTCTAACCACCGCTGTTGCCTCAAATTCAACTCTTCTGAGTGAAAATATACTTCAGACTTTTGTGATCTTAATATATCTCACATTATTGACCATACAGGTAACGTCTCTAGATGTTTAGTGCGAATATAACCGCCGCTTACTCCAAGTCATGGGTTGGGTAATTTTTCTCATAATACTTCAACTTGCCTGGAAGCATAGGCAATCACCTTATCATTCTGCATAAATACACAACCCAATCCGATCCTAGAGGCATTGCAATAAATGCTGAATTTTTCCTCCGCCACCAGTAGTGTCAACACCGGAGCTATAGTCAACTTTTGCTTCAGCATCTGAAAACCAAGCTCGCAATCTTCCGACCATTCGTATTTGACATCCTTTCTTGTCAGCTGAGTAAGGGGTGCTGCTATCTATGAAAAGCCCTCAATAAACTTCCTGTAGTAACCAGCTAACTCCAGAAAACTTCGAATCTTGCTGAAATTCTTTGGCTGAGGCCATTCCCTAATCGATTGTATCTTGGCTGAATCTAACTGTAACGACCCGGGGAGGATCGCCACGAAATTCGTGACTTGTCTTAAAACTTTAATTCATATTTGAACTCTTTTCTCCTTCTCTGTTTTTTTTTATAACAGTATACCTAACAGGCTTAAGGACTTCAACTTAACAGATGGAAAATCAGTCCCTCGTACGTGACTTCTTCATGACATTATTTACTTAATCATTCACAGACATGAGCGACCATACACGGTCATTGATTCTATGACGAAATCGGGCGGTGGAGGATTGCCCTCGGGTCGCCCTACGTTATTCTACTCAGAATTGCATGGGTCTGCATGCATCGGCGGATGAAGCGCATATTATCCGACCTATCACGTGCATATCATGTGACTCTCTCATCGACGTTCAGTAGAAAACATCTACCGATGAGCACGTGCGTCTCTCTTGAACGTCTAAAACATCATCCGGTAGTGGACATCTACCTGTAGACACGTGCAGCTCTCGTGATCATTAAAACATCTACCGATAGACATGTGAAATTCACGTGTTCCTCTAAGACATCTTCCGATAGCTTACAAGCTCTATATCATCCGATCACTAAACACTCTACTTCTGCCGATCGCTAGACGACAAAAGAGCACTTTCATCATCCGATGGCTAAACACTCTACATCTGCCGATCGCTAGACGACAAAATTTATACTTACATCATCCGAAGGCTAAACACTCTACATCTGCCGATCGCTAGACGACAAAATTTATACTTACATCATCCGAAGGCTAAACACTTTACATCTGCCGATGAAGAAACATACTACATCTTCCGGTGATGTCATCCGGAAGACTCAATCGTTCGATTCCTATCATTTGACATCTGCCGATGACGTCAGCCGGAGGAATGCCTCATCCAGCTTCTATCTTACGGCAGTAAAACACTATAATTATCAAACAACCTCATCCAACAGAAAATACTACAACTCACCCAAATCTTAACCTGGAAATTATAAACCCTAATGAGTAAAAACCATATCCCATTCAAGATACGCATAGCGGAAGGCTTAAGCAAAACAGACCATTCAATAATCCTTAAAATCATTAACAGACTCTGAAGTCAAACCATTCAAATCCGAATCTCATTGTTATAAGAAAATTCTATTCTACTTAGTCATTTGTTTATCATAAACTTCTCTGACTTACTATGAGCATAACCAGGGAACTTAATCGCCTATCCAACCTTGCACTGTCACACCGGGCATCCTCCGGCAACAAGTTTTAAACCACATCTCTGGACTGAAATTCCTCACCTGCTAACTCTTCACCTACATCATAAGGTTTAACTATAAGCCTAATGCTTAGTAAGGAATGCAACAATAACATGAATGCATGAATGCATAATTCGGAGAAATACATGGTCATTAGCCTTTTCTTGTTCATAATCATCATTCATAATCATGAATCATATTCATCATTCGTAATCATTGTTCATAATCATTGTTCATATTCATCATTTAAGTTGGGTTGAATGAGAGAGGATTTGTGCCGGTAAAGGGGGTTCGACAGTGATTTTGATCATGGTCCCTACTGCGGGTCGTATACATATGTCCTTCTTTGGACTGTGACATACGCCGAACCGCCCCCAACCCTCACTCAACCACGTTGCAGGGATTTTATCATCTTATCTTGTTCATGAGAAAACATGCTTTTAAAACATTTTCATATGCATAAAATAGTCATGATGCATGTACTTGGAAATTCTTAAATCATCAAGCTGCAGAACAGAATACCATTCGACATGAAGCCTTATCATTGAGCTAATCATCGGCATAACCTTTAGACAGTAACACAAGGGGAACTTCTAATCATCATGTGAGTTTCTACCTAGCATCCTTTGATGTAGGGTCCTAATGACCGAGAAACCTACACATTCACTTACCTGGTCTCCTTAGCACTCTGAGTTCCTCCCTCTTCAAACTTCTTCACCTAGAACATTTACATTGCAGTAGTTAAAACAAAATTCTAATAGTTCTAATCTCAAGTTATCCTAAGATCTAATAGCCAAGAGTCATTCCCGAGTTCTTAGTTTAATACTCAATGTAACTTGAAATCCCAAAATCAAAACAGACGGATTCGATAAATGATAACTCAGGGTTGGTTGTTTTAAATGTCCAGAATCGATTCGGAATGACATTACCAATCTCGGGTTTCAAAATGTTCTTATCAATACTCGGCCATTGAAGAATCCAAAACTTCAATACAGAGCTGAAAACAGAGCTAATAAACTAACAGATAGCCACATTGTCTAATGCATACCTCAGGCGCAGAGTAGTCGAGTGGTGGTGGAGTAAACCGACCGTCGAGGAGAGTTTGCTGATAGCAGAGAGTAAGAACTTGCGAGAGAAGAAATCGCCGGAAAGGAAGGTGTCGGCTACCGTGGTTTAAATGAGGTTTGAATCCTTTCATTTTTCTTTAAATACTGGCCTCAATCCACCAATATTACAACTTTGCCACTCAACCTAGTTTAGATCCACATGTAATTAATTAAGCTTGGAATAAAATCCTAAACTGCGAAGATTAAATATTTATGACCGTTAAAACAATTAGGAAAAAAAATGTCCAAGGAAATGAACTTTATCTAGCCAAAAATCGCACTTAGAGAACTTTGCATACAGCTGACGCCGCTTCATAGTCTCCAAAACAATCTTTAAATGTGCTTGTGCTCATCTTCATTACGGGAATATACCAATATATCGTCGATAAATACAATGACGAATTTATCGAGATAATCTCGAAATACCTGATTCATTAGATCCATGAAAGCAGTAAGAGCATTTGTTAGTCTGAGCGACATAACCAAAAATTCATAGTGCCTGTATCTCGTCTGGAAAGCTGTCTTCGGGATATCTTGCGATCTAACTTTCAACTGATAATACCTAAATCTCAGGTCTATCTTCGAGAAAATCCGAGCTCCTTGGAGTTGATCGAACAAGTCATTTATCCTTGGCAGAGGATACTTGTTCTTAAAGGTCAGCTTGTTCAACTCCCTGTAGTCAATACACATTCGGAGCGATCAATCTTTCTTTTTCACGAACAGAACTGGCGCACCCCACGGCGAAAAACAAGAGCGTATGAACCCCTTATCAACCAGTTCTTCCAATTGCTTCTTTAACTCCTTTAATTCCAGCAAAGCCAACCTGTAAGGATTCTTCGACACTGGTTCTGCTCTAGGGTATGTGTCAATTATGAACCCGATTTCTCGGTCTGAAGGTAAATCAGGCAAATCGTCCAAAAACACCTCAAAAAACTCACGAACTATTAAAATATCCTGAGGGTTAGCTTATACTTGAAACTGAGAATCTACTATTGTTGCAAGAAAACAAACAACTCACCCATTAAGGATCTCCGAGCATCCATAGGCGCCATAATAGATAGCTTCCTTATATTCTTCAAGGCCTACAACGTATGGTTCTCACCATCCGAGGGATGAAAGTTAACCGTTTCAGCCCGGCAGTCAATTGTTGCATAATGTCGGAACAGCCAATCCATTCTGATTATCACATCATACCCGGTTATCTCCATCACAATCAAGTTGGTCGGCAATGTCTTCATTCCTACTGATACCAAACCGTTAGGCACCACTTGATCGGAATGCAAGCACTCACCATACGGTAGCTTCACATCAAACATACATCCAGTTGGCTTCACTTCCAAATTCACTTTTACCACGAAAGCTGTTGCCACAAAGGATTGGGATGCACCCGAATCTATTAACGTAAAAGCAAGCACTGAATTGACAAGTACCGTACCTGAAATCACAACTGGTCGATCCTCACCCTCTGGCTCAATCATGGAAAAGATCCTGGGTGTCGCCCAGGCTGGACCCTTCTTTGCAACAGGGTAGTCTTTGACTATATGTCAGGGCTCGTTGCACTTGAAGCACCGGGTAACTCTTGGCTTTGTACAATCTCGAGAAAGATGGCCAGCTTCAAAACAATTAAAGCATTTGCCCGCATACTGCCCACACACTCCTGGATGGGCTTTCAAACACTTCGGACATTGTGAATACCTTCTCCCTTGTTGCGGTTTCTTTCCTCCCCTCTTATCGTTCAAATTACCTCCCTGCCATTTGGTTCCTTGAGGCTGTGAAGAAGATCCTCCTCTGCTCATCTGTGACGTTGTAACGACCCTAATTTCCCATAACAATATTCCTAAAAAGGACGTAAAATTTAAACTTTAATTTTATTATTTTCCTCTTACTCATTTAAAGACAATTAAATTCCTCTCGGGTTTTCTCAAATGAACAGTAAAGTTGACTCTTCCTATCGGGTTTCATTGAAGGAACAGTATTTTTCCTCTCGGGTTTCATCAATTTAAATAGTAGGGGTAGACGTTATAACAGATAGGAATGGATAACAGAAATAGAAGACAGCGTGGACGACTGAAATCAGAAGGTAGTGTGGACGACTGAAATCAAAAGGCAGTGTGGACGTTTGAAAACAGAAGGATATGTGGACGTTTGGAAACAGAAGGCAGTGTGGACGTTTGAAAACAGAAGGCAGTGTGGACGACTGGAAAAAGAAGTCAGTGTGGACGACTGACTTTCTTACAGAAACACATAACTAAACTTTATCGTCCACAGACTTACTTAGACTTTTTGTCCACAGACCACGTGATTTTGTTGTCCACACCTAAGCCATTTATGCATTTCTTGGTCTCGTCTCGCCAAACACGAGTCGATCTCTAGAAATTTGCTAACTTAGCCTCACTTCTAAGCTTACTTAGATAGTTCCAGTGAAAATTCTCACCCTCTCTATTCTATAAATCGCAAATTTCACAATTTGCAGACCTTTAAATGCCAATCTAAGCTTCTAACCTAACCTCTCATTTAATCCAACGATCTACTTCTAGTTAGGTTCTAACTATTCTACTCGACAATTATCTTAAGTTTAGCTCTTATATTCTATCTTCGTCTAGACACTCTCAACTTCGTACGAATCCCAATATATGAATTTTTTTTAAAGCTATTGTTATACAGGTAATTGAGACAGTACCTGTAATAAGAGAAGGCTGGGCCCCATCGTCGATGTCACCAAACTCCATGAATGCAAAGACTCTCGGCACAACCTTTCTTTGATCTCTGCCCGGTTGATTTCGGTTCAATAACGGTTAGTTCATGATATAGTGGCCAGCTTCCCCACATCGATAACACCTATCGGTACGCGTCTGACAATTACCGTAGTGCTCCTTCTGGCATTCGGGACACAGAGGTTTCCGAGAAGTTCCTTGTACGCACTTGTGTCGGCTTTGTTTGGTTTCCTCTCTGCCCATCCTCTTCGTACCACGATTATTGGGAGTGACCACTCCTTGGGTCATTGGGCTTTCCCGGTTTGTCAATATCTCGATCTGACGAGATTGCCTATCTATAAGTTGAGCTTGTCGATCTAAATGCTGGGCCTGACGGTCCAGCAACTCCGTAAGTCGATCTAGCGCGTTATCCCGAGGATCTTTTCCTCGAACTATATTTTATAACTCCTAAAAATCAAAGCAAATAATTCTAAGAAATCTAAACCAGACAAAGCAGTAAACGTACTTACAGTTGAGGAAGGATGTCCGCGTAGTGGCTGTGCAGTCGAGCATTCTACAGAACCGATTTTAAAACCCGGGAGCTTTGATACCATAATTGTAACATCCCTAAAACTGTACCCATTTTCCCGTACATATATTTTTTTTTTATCCTTATACTTAACTAAACTCTAAGCGGAATTTAAATCGGAATTGAAATCGTTAGCGTTGTTTGTAAACCGTTTAAAACCAACTTAAAACAATTAAGATAAAGCTATTTAAAACAATTAAAACTATTAAATAAAACTATAATTTTTAAACAATTTACAAGTAAAACAAAAAGGAGGGCAGAATTGACATTCTACCGAAAAAGGAAGCAGCGACCGATCGCTGCATCAGCGATCGGTCTTAGCAATCGATCGCTGCACATTGCAGCGATCAGTCGCTGTATTGAGACCAGGAGGGGCGATCAGTCGCCCCTCATCTCGGCGCCCGGTCGCCAACCAAGAAGAAGGGAGGGGCGATCAGTCGCCCCTCACACTGGCGCCCCATCGCCTTTCATTTTACAATACAATTTGCTCTCTGGAATTCCAGAGAGCAAACACTTCAATACGCTCTCTAGAATCCGATTCCAGAGAGCAAAACTTCTTATTTTTACACCATTTCCTCATCCCCTTTCTTACCACTTCTATACATTCTTCATCAATAACACATAGACCTTGTAACTTAAACTCAACCAATTTGCAGCGGACTTTGCGAAATCCAACTGCGTGGATAGCTCTAAAAATCGAGCATATCCATATCGAACCTAAAAACTTTTCAAACGATTTCCATAGCGTGCAATTAAAAGCTTCAATAAAACATTTTACAATACGGTTTATAAAACATGGAAAACATCAGTCTATCACCTAACCAGAACCAAGCATCGTAATATGTTCTATCTGTGCAAATATACCCAGAATAAGCTAATACCCTCAAAATGCGTATGTACATCCCCACGGGTCGGTTAAGCATCGACTGCGCAACACACCACCGCAATCCATCTTCCGTCAACTACCTCACACATCAGGAGGAGGAACGTCGTCCTCACCTGGCTCAATGTCACCTAAAACGTCACCTACACCATACAGACACACTATGAGCTAAGTCTCAATAAATCCTACGTAAATGCAGATGCATGCAGTGCATATGGAGTTCAGAAATCATGCATAACATACAGAGCGTCGCAGACAGAATGTCACCGAGATCTCATCCCCCTAACCGAAGGGGGCCCATCTAGCGGTCGGACTACCCCGTGCGGTTAGAGGAGGGGGTACACGCTTACAACACGTACAGCCGTGCCTGAGCCCCACCTCGCGTGACCAGATAACAGATTACGTTCATTAATTACATTACATAAGATGTGGTATCGGCCAGACTCTAAATCGGCCTGCACGATAGATCGATAGCCCCCAATCTCTGGGCCACACAGGTTTTATGAAAACATCGTGCGGAAATTCGTTTTCATGCTTAGTTAAAATACGTGATGCATGAACAGTTCAACATAAATGTAAACAAACAAACATGCGTACCATCAAGACTGTAAAGGAAATAACCTACAAAACGTTTAAACCTAACTACCCAACCAAAGTGACTTAAAATGAGCCATCCACTAAGATCCTCGACGCGACATCGAAGTACGGTGTAGGCCAATCGGCCAGAGTAAGTCACGAGAACTTACCTCGTGTCCGTTGCAGCTCAAGCTCCGTCCACGAGCGTTGTTCACCTAAGCAGTTTCACCAAATTGTCGTTAAAATGAACTTAAAACAATTTAATGTACTAAACTAACAAAATCCTTAACTAAGGAATTTCCTAAAGCTCTAATCCAATTCATCGAGCTATTCCCAAAAATCTATAAATTCTCCAATTTTAAAATTTCACACAAATCGGTATAAATTCATCCAATAACGTCCCTTACGTTCAATACGTCCATAAACTACGACAACCTATCGATTTCGAACTCTAATTTGCATTTTTGACGAAATCCTAATCGTAAACCCTATCGTCAAAACAACCTGAATATTGAAAACTAATGCTCTAAAACCATAGATTCATACCTAGGGTTGCGAGAGGAGGAAAAAAGCACGAAAGAAACTAGTCGATCGGAGGAGAAATGGAGGTCGGAACCGTTGAATCACCGTGGGAAAAACAGAGAAAGCTCTCTTGAATCGCAGGCAGCCGAGAAGAAAATGAGGAGAGAAATGAGTTTAGGTTATTTTATAATTGATTTGGCAAATTACCAATTTCTCATTGCATTGTTTTTATATTAGTTTCGTCGTTCGTTTCGTTAATTGGCTAACGATTCGGCTTCTCCAAATTTTCTTATTTCACCAATAAGTCCTACTTATTATTTGGGATTTTATTAAAACTGTCCGTTTGCAATTCAGACCTCGTTTACTATTTTTACTAAAACGACCTTTATATTACGAGAAACACAATTACTCGAAATGTAGCGTTCTTACTCCGAAAATTTTCATAATTTTCCAAAAATTCCTATTAACCATTATGATCGTAATAAAGCTTTCTTTTAGCAAAACGGAGTTGATTTGATATATTTACAAAAATACCATTATATATTAAAATAATAATATCCAGAAAAGCTAGGCATTACAAGGAAAGTGCCCTCGGACCACTCGACTTCATCGTTCGTGGGCTGCATGGATTTGCAGACATCTACCGATAGGAACACATTCCCCGAATGTCACGTGCATTCTGCGTGACTCAGTAGACGTCGCCCAGTAGAAGGCATCATCCGATGGACAAGAGCGTTTCACGTGACTCATGGACATCGCCCGGTAGAAGGCATCATCCGATGGACACGAGCGTTTCACGTGACTCATGGACATCGCCCGGTAGAAGGCATCATCCGATGGACACAAGCGTTTCACGTGACTCATGGACATCGCCCGGTAGAAGGCATCATCCGATGGACACGACAAAGCATAATTACTCACATCATCTGATCACAAAACGACAAAACTTAATACTAAATTCTTCCGATAGCAAAACATCTACATCTACCGGTTGACATGTGAATCACACATGACATAATAATCATCATTCGATAGAAGACCTCTACCGGTGAGTAAGGAATTTCTAGCATCTGCCGATTGTAATAACCAGCATCTACCGATTGACATGTGCATCACACGTGACTTGTAAGCATCATCCGATAGAAGACCTCTACCGGTGAATAAGAAATTCCTAGCATCTGCTGATAGTAATAATCAGCATCTACCGATTGACATGTGCATCGGACGTGACATATAAGCATCATCCGATAGAAGACCTCTACCGGTGAATAAGAAATTCCTAGCATCTTTCGATAGTAATAATCAACATCTACCGACGACAACATCTACGAAACGAGACATCTTGACTTTCACAGACTTCAACTTGACTAAAATAAACTTGTGCAGGTATAAATCATAGACTCATCCAAAATACGTGTAGCGGAAGACTTAATTAAAATAGGTCATTCTTCATTCTAATAATCATCTCTAACTTAGGAATTTAGTTCGACAATCCCAAAATCCATCATAATCAGAAAATCTCATCCTACTTAAGGCATCAATATTCATTATTCTTACTAACATCAAAGAGAAGGAACCACGGGTCATACTCGCCTTTCCAGCCACAATCTGTCACCCTAAGTACCATCCAGCAACCAGTCTTAGACATCATCACTGAATTTGGAATTCTCACCTGGTAGTTCTTCACCTACATCATAAGGTTTAAACTATAAGTCTAATGCCTAGTAAGGAGTGAAATACTAACATGTATGCATAAATGTACAGTTGAAAAGAACACATTTACATAATCATTTCTCATTACATTCTTGTTCATGTTCTTGTTCATCGTTTACATCACGTTCTTGTTCGTCATTTACATCACGTTGATTAAGGGAGGATTTGTGCCGAAAAGGGGGTTGACAGTGAAGGTGTACATAGTCCCTTGCAGGTCGTATTCATGGTCCTCTTTTTGGACAGTGACATAGGCCAAACCGACCCCAACCCTCTCTTATTCCTTGTTGCATAAGTTTCATGTTCATATCTTGATCGTGAAGGAAAACATGCACTTAAAACATTTTCATATGCTTGAAAAGGAAAACAATCGTGAAGCATGAGTTTGAGTACCCTCATTTCATCAGACTAAAAGGACAGTTCATTCATTCATCAAAAGATCATACTATCAACTCGAGTATCATAACCAAACAGACAGTAGCACAGATAACCTTTAAACATTATAGACAACATCTACCTAGTACCCTTGTAATGTAGGGCCTTAATGGCCGGGAATCTTACTCACTTACTTACCTGGTTTCCTTAGCAAACTCGAGCACTTCTCCTAAGACTTCTTCACCTAAAACATTTCACATTACAGAGTTAAACAAAATCCTAAAAGTTCTAACCAAAAGTCATCCTAGAATCTAACATCTATGTTTCTAAATCTTCTTAGTCGAGCACCTTGAGTGCGTAGATTAAACTTCTCAAACCTAAAATATCCAGATTCAACCTAGTAACTAACCACAGATTACAAATGCCACTACTATTACTTGGCCAATGATGAATCCGAAACTACGAGTCTTAGATGAAGACAGAGCTCTAAGTAACTAACCAGCAACTACATTGTCTAATTCTTACCTGGAGCGTGGATTGTCGGGGTGGAGACTGAAGAATCGATCGTCGATGGAGGAGTAGCTGGCTGAGAGAGAGGGAGAGAGGAAGAGCTCTGGAGAAGAGGGAAATCGCCGAGAGAGGAAATGTCGGCTACAGTGAGGATTAATGAGGTTTAAGGATTTTCTATTTCTTATTTATACTAATTAAAATCCAACTTAATTACAATTGTGCCACCCAACCTAGTTTCACACTACTTAGAATTCAATAAATCAGGCATTAATTTAAAAGCAAAAAGGTCGATAAAAGGTGGCAGTTAAATTAGTTAAGAAAATCACCTGGCCGAAATTGTCGGGTGTTACATCCACCCCTCCTTAAACAAAATTTTCGTCCTCGAAAATTGATCAAGCAAAGAGCTCAGGATATTTGACCATCATGTCCTGTTGTCGCCCCCATATGGCTTCTTCATTGCCATGATTCGTCCACAAAACCTTCACTAATGGGATTTGTAACGACCCCACATCCCAGCAAGATATTGTCCGCTCTGGGGATTGGGCCGCAGCCCAATATCCTCCCCTCACGGCTTTGTTTGGCGAGAGCACTTCCTGGAAGGTCACCCAACCTGGAATTACTCTCCCTGAAGCCCTCTTAACTTCGGAGTTCTTATGGGATCCGTTGTCAATTGAGCTCCAAAACGCGTCTTGCTATCTTGGGAGGGATCTCTTACATATGTTTCATTTTCACATACTTCCCCAAGCGCTGTGGGATTGTGACGACCCCCCTTTTTAAGACCCGTCACCTTCCGGTTCGCCCGCGCGGACGTACCGCCATCCGGGTTCCGGTTCGTGCAGCCATCGTACCATACTTACAGATCCGGGTCATCACAATCACCCCCCCTCGGGGGCCCAACGTCCTCGTTGGCCACAATTCCGGTTGGGTACAGGCTTTGATACCATTTATAACGACCCGGTTTCCCAGCAAGATATTGTCCGCTCCGGGGATTGGGCCGCAGCCCAATATCCTCCCCTCACGGCTTTGTTTGGCGAGAGCACTTCCCGGAAGGTCACCCAACCTGGAATTACTTTCGCCGGAGTACGCTTAACTTCGGAGTTCTTATGGGATCCGTTGTCAATTGTGCTCCAAAACGCGTCTTGCTATTTAGGGAGGGATCTCTTACATATGTTTCATTTCCACATACTTCCCCAAGCGCTGTGGGATTGTGACGACCCCCCTTTTTACGACCCGTCACCTTCCGGTTCGCCCGCGCGGACGTACCGCCATCCGGGTTCCGGTTCGTGCAGCCATCGTACCATACTTACAGATCTGGGTCATCACAGGATTTCTTTATTTCGTAGAGTCTTAACTACAGATTTCATAATTTGAACAGGTTTCTCTTCATATATTAATGTTGGCTCAATTTCAATTTCCGTTGGCTTAACAACCTGTGTCGGATCACGTATGCATTTTCTTAGCATTGACACATGAAAGACATTATGAACTTTTTCTAGTGATAGAGGCAATTGCAACCTATAAGCTGTACTGCCAATCCTTGCCAAGACAGGGAATGGACCAATGAATCGTGGATTAAGCTTTTCCTTCTTGCAAAATCTTAAAACTCCCTTAAATGGTGAAACCTTTAAGAAGACCTCATCTTTGACAGCAAACTCAAGATCCCTCCTTCTTTGGTCTGCATAGATTTTCTGTCAGCTCTGTGCTGTCATCATTCTTTTCCTAATAATGGTGATCTCGTCTGACATCTGCTACAAAATTTTGGGGTCTAGGAGTTTTGTTTCGCCAAGTTCACCCCAATATAAGGGTGATCTGCATTTTCTGCCATACAGTGCTTCGTATGGTGGCATACCAATGGTGGACTGGTAATTATTGTTGTAGGAGAATTCAACCAAGGCCAGGTATCGACTCCAAGATGTCTGGAAATCTAGCACACACGCCCTCAACATGTCCTCGAGTGTTTGAATTGTCCGTTCAGATTGACCATCTGTCTGAGGATGAAATGCAGTGCTGAAGGATCACTTTGTACCAAGGGTGCCTTGAAGACTTTGCCAAAACCTTGAGGTGAACCTGGGATCACGATATGAGACAATGGATATCGGAATTCCATGCAATCTGATAATTTCCTGAACATACAAATTAGCAAGCTGGTCCATCGTGAAAGTTGTCTTTACAGGTAGGAAGTGAGCTGATTTCGTCATTTTTTCAATTACAACCCAAATACTATCATGACCTTTAGTTGTCTTAGGTAATCCCATAACAAAGTCCATGATAATGTTTTCTCACTTCCATTCGGGAATCGGTAAGGGTTGAATGGTACCTTCTAGACGTTGATGCTCTGCCTTAACTTGTTGGCATACCAAACACGACTCCACATACTTGGCAACATCCTTCTTCAAATTTGGCCACCAGTAAAGTAACTTCAAGTCCCGATACATCTTGGTGCTGCAAGGATGTACAGAAAAGGGAGACGAGTGCGCCTTAGCCAAGATCAACTTACGTAATTCCTCATCACTTGGAATATACCATCGATCCCTAAATCTCAAAATACCATCCTTGGAGAGGCTGAACTGAGAATAGGCGTCCTTCAACTTACCCATCATGCTATTGTTTTCCTTTGATTTCTTTTGTTGTGCCCCCTTGATCTTATCCAAAATAGTTGGTCGAATAGATAATGCCGAAAGCAATGCTGATAACTCCGGAACTCTCTCCAACTCGAATTTCTGAATCTCAACCTTCAAGGGTAATGACATGGTTGACACCGCAGGTTGCATTATCTTTGACATTCTGCTTAATGCATCGGCTACAGCAGTAGCTTTACCCGGATGATACTTAATTTCAAAATCGTAATCCTTAACGAACTCCAACCAACATCTTTGTCTCATGTTTAATTCCTTTTGAGTAAAAAGGTACTTCAGGATTTTATGGTCAGAAAACACTTCACACTGCTGACCATACAAATAGTGTCTCCAAATCTTTAATGTAAAAACAACTGCGACTAATTCCAAATCATGAGTGGGGTAATTCTGTTCATAACTCTTCAGTTGCCTGGATGCATACGCCACAACCTTGCCTTCTTGCATCAAGACACATCCCAGACTAACTTTGGATGCGTCGCAATAAACACTAAATCTCCCTTCCTCAGTTCGGAGTGCCAAAAGAGGGGTTGTCGTCAACCTCAGTTTCAAGGTCTGGAAACTCTCTTCACAAGCCTCAGTCCAAGAGTACTTGGTGTCCTTCTTTGTTAAACTAGTTAAAGGTTTAGCTATCATAGAAAATCCCTTAATAAACTTTCTATAATAACCTGCCAGACCAAGGAAACTACGGACTTCACTGGCATTCCTCGGTTGGGGCCAATCTTTTACTGCCTGAATTTTGGTTGGATCTACAGATATGCCCTCAACAGAAATGACATGGCCTAGAAAGTTGGCCTTATATAACCAGAACTCACATTTGGATAACTTGGCATACAGTTGCTGCTGTTCTAATGTCGTCAAAACTACTCTTAAGTGTTTTTCATGGTCTGCTTTGCTCCGTGAATAAATTAGGATATCATCTATAAACACAATCACAAACTTGTCCAAATACTCACGAAACACACGGTTCATCAAGTCCATAAAAGCTGCAGGTCCATTCGTCAATCCAAACGACATCACCAGAAATTTATAGTGTCTATATCGGGTTCTGAATGCTGTCTTTGGTACATCACTCTCCTTAACCTTCAGTTGGTAATAACCCGAGCGTAAATCAATTTTTGAAAATACCTTAGCTCCTTGTAGTTGGTCAAACAAGTCGTCAATTCGGGGTAAGGGATATTTATTCTTGATCGTTAACTTGTTCAATTCTCTGTAATCTATGCACATTCTAAGAGAACCGTCTTTCTTCTTAACAAATAGGATAGGTGCACCCCAGGGAGAACAACTAGGGCATATAAATCCCTTGTCAACTAGTTCCTGGAGTTGGACTTTTAACTCCTTCAGATCAACATGTGCCATGTGGTAAGGGTTCTTAGACACAGGTGATGCCTCGGGATATGTATCGATTACAAATTCAATTTCTCTATCAGGTGGTAACTCAAGCAAGTCATCCAAAAATGCTTTTCGAAACTCTCGGACTATAGGAATATCTTGGAGATCTACCTTATCCTTTACCCGGACATCAATTATGCTAGCTAGAAAACTCTCACAACCACCCTTCAGTAACCGTTGAGTCTCTAGCGAGGATATAATTGGCATTTTACTTATTTTTGGAAAGCTTGGAAGGAATACCGATCTCCGTTCGGGGGTCGGAACTCAACCAATCCAGACGTACAACTTATCGTGGTATAATATCTGAATAGCCAATCCATTCCTAATATGACTTCATATCCCTTCATATCAATTACGATTAGCTCTACATATAACTTCTTTTCTCCTAAAGATACAATATCACCTTTCACTATCTGTTCTGAATGTAAGGACTTCCTTGAAGGTAACATAACACTATACGACCTCTTGGCTGGCAAGAGTTCTAATCTATGCTTACATACAAACAGAGTTGATACAAACGAGTGTGTGGCTCCCGTACCTATAAGTCTATAAGCAGAAATACCACAGATCATAATTGTACCTGTTATGACCGTATGCTGCCCCACATCCTCATCCTCCATTAAAGCATAGACTCTTGGTGCTACTCTTGCTCGGTTCGGGTCTGGCGGCATGGGGCAATCTCTGACTATGTGTCTAATCTTGTCACATCTATAGCAATGGCCAGAATATAGTTTACATTCACCGTGGTGATTCTTCTAGCAGGTGGAACATAGAGGAGCTAGAGGTCGCTTTCCTTTTCCTTGATCATCATTTGGATTGAGGGGTCTCTTCACACCTTTCTGCTGTTGTTGCGGTCCTCTATTCGGTTGTGGTTGCCAATCTCTGCCCTGGTGCGGTGGTGGCTGAGTCTCTTTGATGAACTTCCTTGGTGGTTCACGTTGTCCTTGTTCTATTAACTCAACTTCTCCAATTCCAAATCCTTAGCAGCCACTTCGGAATAAGGTATGTTATGGATCCCTGCAGTCTTTACTCCCTGGAAGAGGCTCGGCTTCAGTCCATGGACAAACTGGTGAATCTTGTCTTCCTCATCATCCACCAGATGGGGTGCAAACCTGGACAAGGCCTCAAACTTACAGATGTAGTCAGCCACAGGACCGGTTTGGCGCAGCTGCATAAACTCCATCTTTTTGCTGGCCCGAACCGCTCTGCTAAAATACTTGTCATAAAAGGCCGTCTTGAACCATGCCCAAGTCATAGTTTCCGCATTCGTAGTGCTCTGAATTGAATCCCACCAATGCCTTGCACCCAATACAAGATGAAAAACAGCACATGTGACCTTGTCTCCTTCATCGACCTTGGAATACTTGAACATGTCCTCAATTGTCTGAATCCACTCCTCAGCATAAATAGGATCCAAAAATTAACCATTGAATACAGGATGTTGAAAGCGGTGAAAACGCTCACTTCTATTGTCGTGAGTCGTATTTGAACTAGAATTCCCCTGCTCATCCCTAGCAGCCACCCACTACTCAATTTGGCAGGACTGGCGAATAACCAACTCGGTTAGCTGAGCAATGGTGTTATTATCCTCATTGCTCTCTCTTTGTTGACCTCTTACCACTTTGAGATTCCTAAAAAAGTAATCATAAACACATCTTAACGTAATGACATTACTAAAATCATAGACACTTACAGTTGTTGCAGTGTGCTCATGTGACAATCAGTGCTAGAAGGCAGTCTGCAGAATCGATTTTAGAATCCGGTTTTACTTTGATACCATAATTGTAACGACCCCATTAGGGTCGAGACTGATTCTTAATTTTCGTAAATCATTTACACTAAGTTTTACCCTCTATATATATATATATTTTTTTTTACATAACTCAAGGACAATGCCATATCGGACAAAACTGATCACTTCAAAAACTCGGCTCCCTCATAAAACTATCGACACAATCAGTCACAGAGTCGATCGACATGACTCAGACATCGGTTCCATAACGTGTTCGGGCAGAAGGAAAGTGCCCTCGGATCACTCGACTTCATCGTTCGCGGGGCTACATGGATTTTGCAGACCATTTACCGGGGATAGAACACATCCCCGAATGTCACGTGCATTCTGCATGACTCAGTAGACATAGCCCAGTAGAAGGCATAATCTGAATGCCATCCTTTCCAATATGACTTCAATCCCTCATATCAATTACGAGTAGCTCTACATATAACTTCTTTTCCCTAAAGATTACAATATCACCTTCACATCTGTTCTGAAGTGTAGGACTTCCTGAAGGTAACATACAACGATAATCTACCTCTTGCTGGCAAGAGTTCTAATCATGCTTACATACAAACAGAGTATACAACGAGTGTTTTGGCTCCCGTACCGAGCATTCTATAAGCAAAATACCACAATCATAATTGTACCTTTATTACCGATGCTGCCCCACATCCGCCTCCTCCATTAAGCATAGACTCTTGTGCTACTCTTGCTCGGTACGGGTCGTGGGCATGGGGCAATCTCTGACTATGTGTCCTAATCCTTGTCACCTCTAAGCAATTGCCAGAATATAGTTTACATTCACCGTGGTGATTCTTCTAGCAGGTGGAACATAGAGGAGCTAGAGGTCGCTTTCCTTTTCCTTGATCATCATTTGGATTGAGGGGTCTCTTCACACCTTTCTGCTGTTGTTGCGGTCCTCTATTCGGTTGTGGTTGCCAATCTCTGCCCTGGTGCGGTGGTGGCTGAGTCTCTTTGATGAACTTCCTTGGTGGTTCACGTTGTCCTTGTTCTATTAACTCAACTTCTCCAATTCCAAATCCTTAGCAGCCACTTCGGAATAAGGTATGTTATGGATCCCTGCAGTCTTTACTCCCTGGAAGAGGCTCGGCTTCAGTCCATGGACAAACTGGTGAATCTTGTCTTCCTCATCATCCACCAGATGGGGTGCAAACCTGGACAAGGCCTCAAACTTACAGATGTAGTCAGCCACAGGACCGGTTTGGCGCAGCTGCATAAACTCCATCTTTTTGCTGGCCCGAACCGCTCTGCTAAAATACTTGTCATAAAGGCCGTCTTGAACCATGCCCAAGTCATAGTTTCCGCATTCGTAGTGCTCTGAATTGAATCCCACCAATGCCTTGCACCCAATACAAGATGAAAACAGCACATGTGACCTTGTCTCCTTCATCGACCTTGGAATACTTGAACATGTCCTCAATTGTCTGAATCACTCCTCAGCATAAATAGGATCCAAAAATTAACCATTGAATACAGGATGTTGAAAGCGGTGAAAACGCTCACTTCTATTGTCGTGAGTCGTATTTGAACTAGAATTCCCCTGCTCATCCCTAGCAGCCACCCACTACTCAATTTGGCAGGACTGGCGAATAACCAACTCGGTTAGCTGAGCAATGGTGTTATTATCCTCATTGCTCTCTCTTTGTTGACCTCTTACCACTTTGAGATTCCTAAAAAAGTAATCATAAACACATCTTAACGTAATGACATTACTAAAATCATAGACACTTACAGTTGTTGCAGTGTGCTCATGTGACAATCAGTGCTAGAAGGCAGTCTGCAGAATCGATTTTAGAATCCGGTTTTACTTTGATACCATAATTGTAACGACCCCATTAGGGTCGAGACTGATTCTTAATTTTCGTAAATCATTTACACTAAGTTTTACCCTCTATATATATATATATTTTTTTTTACATAACTCAAGGACAATGCCATATCGGACAAAACTGATCACTTCAAAAACTCGGCTCCCTCATAAAACTATCGACACAATCAGTCACAGAGTCGATCGACATGACTCAGACATCGGTTCCATAACGTGTTCGGGCAGAAGGAAAGTGCCCTCGGATCACTCGACTTCATCGTTCGCGGGCTACATGGATTTGCAGACATTTACCGATAGGAACACATTCCCCGAATGTCACGTGCATTCTGCATGACTCAGTAGACATCGCCCAGTAGAAGGCATCATCTGATGGACACGAGCGTTTCACGTGACTCATGGACATCGCCCAGTAGAAGGCATCATCCGATGGACACGAGCGTTTCACGTGACTCATGGACATCGCCTGGTAGAAGGCATCATCCGATGGACACAAGCGTTTCACGTGACTCATGGACATCGCCCGGTAGAAGGCATCATCCGATGGACACGACAAAGCATAATTACTCACATCATCCGATGAAAAAAAGACAAGACTTAATACTCACTTCTTTTGATAGCAAAACATCTACATCTACCGGTTGACATGTGAATCACACGTGACATAATAATCATCATCCGATAGAAGACCTCTACCGGTGCATAAGGAATTTCTAGCATCTGCTAATTGTAATAACCAGCATCTACCGATTGACATGTGCATCACATGTGACTTGTAAGCATCATCTGATAGAAGACCTCTACCGGTGAATAAGAAATTCCTAACATCTGCCGATAGTAATAATCATCATCTACCGATTGACATGTGCATCGCACGTCACATATAAGCATAATCTGATAGAAGACCTCTACCGGTGAATAAGAAATTCCTAGCATCTGTCGATAGTAATAATCAACATCTACCGACGACAACAACTACGAAACGAGACATCCTGACTTTCACAGACTTCAACTTGACTAAAATAAACTTGTGCAGGTATAAATCATAGACTCATCCAAAATACGTGTAGCGGAAGACTTAATTAAAATAGGTCATTCTTCATTCTAATAATCATCTCTAACTTAGGAATTTAGTTCGATAATCCCAAAATCCATCATAATCAGAAAATCTCATCCTACTTAAGGCATCAGTATTCATTATTCTTACTAACATCAAAGAGCAGAAACCACGAGTCATACTCGCCTTTCCAGCCACAATCTGTCACCCTGAGCACCATCCAGCAACCAGTCTTAGACATCCTCACTGAATTTGGAATCCTCACCTGGTAGTTCTTCACCTACATCATAAGGTTTAAACTATAAGCCTAATCCTATTCACATCCGCCGCTCACTTTTGCTAAGCTACATCCACCGCTCAACTCACATCCACCGCTCACTCACAAAACACATCCAACCGATCACTCACAAAACACCTCCACTGGTCACTCACAAAACATATCCACCGGTAACTCACAAAACATATCCACCGGTGACTCACAAAACATATCCACCGATCACTCACGAAACACATCCACCGGTTGTAACGACCCCGGCCAGGAGCCGTCACGTGTTCATATCCTTTCATTAATAGTTTGCTTGACTTTTACTATTATTACATTCACTTACTATCTCTCAACAGACTTTCACATTTTACATATATATTTTTTTTTCTAAACTGATAATAGAGACGCAGAACCATTAAGGAAGACGAACCCTCTCATGCCCGACTTCCCACGCCTCGTCGGCTCAAACTTTCACAGAGTCGAGCGACTGGACTCGGTCATCGGTTTCTTGACAATTTCGGAAAAAGAGGAAGTGCCCTCAATTCTCTTAACATAATACCACTCAGGTTTGCATGGGTTGCATGCGTTGACAACCCTCAGAAACTTAGTCGTCCGGTCATCACGTGCATTACGCGTGACTCGCTTAACATCACCTAAAAGGAGACATCTTCCGGTGGGCACGTGGGCCTCGCGTGCTAAATTAAAACATCATCCGGTTACTAAATGATAAAAACACATTTTATATCTTCCGGTCGCTAAATGACAAAACACATTTTACATCTTCCGGTCGCTAAACGACAAAACACATTTTACATCTTCCGGTCGCTAAACGACAAAACACATTTTACATCTTCCGGTCGCTAAACGACAAAACACATTTTACATCTTCCGGTGACGTCATCCGGAAGACTAAACCATCAAACAATTAACCTTCGGCATCTGCCGATGACGTCAGCCGGAAGACTAAACCAACAAACAACTACCCTTCGGCATCTGCCGATGACGTCAGCCGGAAGACTAAACCAACAAACAACTACCCTTCGGCATCTGCCGATGACGTCAGCCGGAAGACTAAACCATCAAACAATTAACCTTCGGCATCTGCCGATGACGTCAACTGGAAGATTGCCTCATCCAGCTTCCGTCTTACGGTAGAGAACACTAAATCATCAAAGGACTCCTTCCAACTGGAAGAAAACACAACTCATCCAAATGCATATAACGGAAGACTTAAGCAACAGATCATTATAATCTATATAATCATTCCCTGACTCAGTGATCCACTAGACAGTTTCAAAGCTCAACGTTTTAAAATAATCTCATCCTACTTAAACTACCATATCCTTTAACATACTGTAACATAAGAGTCTTAACCAGGGGTCATAAATCGCCTCTCCAGTCCCGCACTGTCACCTTGAGCATCTTCCAGCAACCAGCCTTAAGCATCCTCTTTGAACATAACATCCTCACCTGAACCTTCTTCACCTACACCATAAGGTTTAACTATAAGCCTAATGCTTAGTAAGGAATGCATGCTGACAGATATACATGAGTACACAATTTAAAGAGACATAAGTTCATAAACCATTCATCATTCGTGTTCATCTTTATCATTTACATAACATGTATTAAGGCAGGGAACGAGGGAGGAAGACAGGGGTACATAGTCATTTGCCTATCGCGGCAGTCATACATAATCATTTACCTATCGCGGCAATCATAATACATCACTCGGCCTCCCCCAGTGGGAGAATTCGCGAGCCATACATATCATTAACTCGGCCTCCACCAGTGGGAGATTTCGCGAGCCATACATATCATTAACTCGGCCTCCACCAGTGGGAGATTTCGCGAGCCATACATATCATTAACTCGGCCTCCACCAGTGGGAGATTTCGCGAGTCATACATATCATTAACTCGGCCTCCACCAGTGGGAGATTTCGCGAGCCATACATAACATAGTCGTTTCCCCGTTCTGCACTTAATCATGGTTACATTTACTTTTCATGTTCTCTACTTAATCATAAACGTGGACATAATGCATAGACATGAGGTTCATAGAGAAAAGTCATACCATAAGGACAAGTAGAACATCCTGTAACTTTACATTTACTTACACAACTTCTTCATATCGTGGAAATAACAAATCATAGTCAACAAGCTAACGTCTCAGTGATTTCCTAGTACCCTTGCGGTGTAGGGCCCTGGTGGCCGAAAATCTTAACACATTCACTTACCTGGATTCCTTAGCAATCCGAACTTCCTCTCTTTAACTTCTTCACCTAAAACATGTACATTACAGTAGTTAAAACAAAGTCCTAGTAGTCCTAATCATAAACCATCCTAGGATCTAATAGCTAAAGTCATTCTGATTCCTCTGTTTGACACACTGCAGTCTGAAATCTGAAACTAGGTGGACAGGTTTTACCATTGATTAAATCCGAGTTGGTTACTTAAAATGCTCAGAATCGATTCGGGATGACATTTCTACTCCCAGATTTTAAAAAGTCATAAACTACTCGGCCACTGCTAAAAAAAATCCGAACTCAGTGCCGAGCTGAAAACAGAGCTCTATTTACTAATGAATGACTACATTGTCCATTTCATACCTCGGGTGTGGATTTGCAGAGAAGAGCAAGCTCGAAACCAGCCGTCGGTAAAGGGAAGTTCTGGTAGCCGAGAGCAAGAACTTGGGAAAGAAGGAATCGCCGAGAGGGAATGTCGGCTACAGTGGCAATAAATGAGATTTAAGGTTTCCATTTCCTATTTATACTTAATCCATCAATTCTAATTACAAAACTGCCACCCAACCTAGTTTTACTCAACTTGTAATAAATTTGTCTTAACATTAAATTTAAATCATAAAGGTTAAATAAGAGGGTGACAATGAAAATGGTCAGAAAATCACCTGGCCGAAATGTCGGGTGTTACATCCACCCCTCCTTAAACAAAATTTTCGTCCTCGAAAATTGCTCCAGCAAACAACTCAGGATATTTGTTCAACATCTCCTGCTGTCCTTCCCATGTGGCTTCTTCAATGCCGTGATTTGTCCATAAAACTTTCACCAATGGGATCTCTTTGTTCCTCAGAGTCTTGACTGCATATTCCAATATCTGTATCGGTTTCTCCTCATATTCCAGTGTCGGCTCTAAACCAATATCCGGTGGCTGGATGACCTGCATCGGGTCACGCATGCACTTCCTTAACATTGACACATGGAAGACATTATGAACTTTATCCAACAATGGGGGCAGTTGCAGTCTGTAAGCCGTACTCTCGATTTTTGCCAAGACAGGGAAGGGTCCAATAAATCTAGGATTAAGTTTTCCCTTCTTGCCAAATCTTAAGACTCCTCTAAATGGTGACACCTTTAAGAATACTTCATCTCCTACTGAAAACTCGAGTTCCCTTCTCCTTTGATCTGCATAACACTTATGCCGGCTTTGTGCAGTCATCATTCTTTTCCGAATAGTGGCAATCTTATCTGACATTTGCTGCAGAATATCAGGTCCAAGAAGTTTTGTTTCACCAACCTCGTCCCAGTAAAGGGGTGACCTACATTTCCTACCATACAGTGCTTCATAAGGTGCCATACCGATGGTGGACTGATAACTGTTATTGTAGGAAAACTCAACTAGTGGTAAATGTCTGCTCCAAGTTGTCTGAAAGTCAAGCACACATGCTCTCAACATATCTTCGAGTATTTGAATCGTCCTTTCTGACTGGCCATCGGTCTGTGGGTGAAAAGCTGTGCTGAAAGATAACTTTGTACCTAATGTGCCTTGCAAACTTTTCCAGAATCGAGAGGTAAACCTGGGGTCACGGTCAGAGACAATGGATACTGGGATCCCATGCAACCTAATAATTTCCTGAACATAAAGATCAACAAATTGGTCCATCGTATAGGTGGTCCTTACAGGTAAGAAATGGGCCGATTTCGTCAGTCTATCCACCACAAACCAAATACAATCATGCCCTTTTGTCGTCTTAGGTAGTCCTACAACAAAATCCATAGCTATATGTTCCCACTTCCATTCGGGAATAGGCAACGGCTGAAGAGTACCTCCTGGACGTTGGTGCTCGGCTTTGACTTGTTGGCATACTAAACAGGACTCTACATACTTAGCAACATCCCTTTTTAGGTTAGGCCACCAGTACTGTAACTTCAGGTCTCGGTACATCTTGGTGCAGCCAGGATGTACAGAAAAGGAAGAGGAGTGCGCCTCAGCCAAGATCAACTTACGCAATTCCACATCATTAGGAATGCACCACCGATTTCTAAACCTCAGGATCCCATCCTTGGAGAGACTGAACTCGGAGGTGGTGTCCTTCAACTTATCCATCATGCTGATATTTTCCACTGAATCCTTCTGTTGTGCATCCTTGATCTTTTCCAAAATTGTTGGTGGAATAGTTAACTCAGCATGCAAGACTGATAACTCTGGAACTATCTCCAAGTCAAATTTCTGAACTTCTGTTCTTAAGGGTATAGACATGGTTGAAACCACGGGCTGCATTGTTGTTGACATCCTACTCAACGCATCAGCTACAGAGTTAGCCTTCCCGGGGTGATACTTGATCTCAAAATCGTAGTCCTTGACAAATTCCAACCAACGTCTCTGTCTCATGTTCAATTCCTTCTGTGTGAAGAGGTACTTTAGACTTTTATGGTCAGAAAACACCTCACAATGCTGTCCATATAAATAGTGTCTCCAAATCTTCAAGGCAAAAACAACAGCAGCTAATTCTAGATCATGAGTGGGGTAATTTTGCTCGTAACTTTTTAGCTGCCTGGACGCATACGCTATAACTTTACCCTCTTGCATCAAAACACAACCTAAACCAACTTTAGACGCATCACAGTAAACACTAAATTTTCTTTCTTCGGTTGGGAGGGTCAATACAGGGGCTGTTGTTAACTTCAGTTTTAACGTCTGGAAGCTGTCTTCACAGGCTTCAGTCCAAGAATACTTAATGTCCTTCTTTGTTAAACCTGTCAGGGGTTTAGCTATCATGGAAAATCCCTTGATGAACTTCCTGTAATAGCCTGCCAATCCAAGGAAGCTGCGGACTTCGCTGGCATTCTTAGGTTGAGGCCAATCCTTTACTGCCTGAATTTTGGTCGGGTCCACATATATGCCATTAGCAGAAACTACATGGCCAAGGAAATTAACCTTATCTAACCAAAACTCACACTTAGACAGCTTGGCGTAAAGTTGATGCTCCTTCAATGTCGTCAAAACTACTTTCAAATGTTCTTCATGGTCAGCCACAGTTCGGGAGTATATCAAGATATCATCTATGAATACAATCACAAACTTATCCAAATACTCACGAAACACACGGTTCATTAGATCCATAAAAGCGGCAGGGGCGTTTGTCAATCCAAACGACATGACTAAGAATTCATAATGTCCATAGCGGGTTCTGAAGGCTGTCTTTGGTATATCTCCTTCTTTAACCTTCAGATAACCCGAACGTAAATCTATCTTTGAAAATACCTTAGCTCCTTGCAATTGGTCAAACAAATCGTCAATCCTGGGTAAGGGGTACCTATTCTTGATTGTCAACTTATTTAGTTCCCTGTAGTCTATGCACATTCTAAGAGAACCATCCTTCTTCCTTACAAATAAGACTGGTGCACCCCAAGGAGAACTGCTGGGGCGAATAAATCCCTTGTCAACCAATTCCTGCAGTTGAACCTTCAATTCTTTCAACTCAACAGGTGCCATACGGTAGGGATTCTTAGATACAGGTGATGCCTCGGGGTATGTATCAATTACAAACTCTATTTCTCTATCGGGTGGTATACCCGGCAAATCATCTAAGAATGCCTCGGGAAACTCTCGGACTATAGGAATATCCTGTAGCTCAATTTTATTCTTCACCCGGTCATCTATTACACTAGCCAGGTAGCTCTCACAACCACATCTCAGCATTCGGTATATTTCTAGTGAGGATATAATTGGTATCTTACTTATTTTAGGAATAGCTTGGAAGGAATAATGATTATCATTTGGGGGTCTAAAATCAACTATTCCAGATCTACAACTTATCGTGGCATGATGTCTAAATAACCAATCCATCCCTAATATCACCTCATACCCCTTTATGTCAATGACAATTAACTCCGTATAGAGATCCTTATCCCCTAAGGACACGACGTCACCCTTAATAATCTGTTCTAAATGTAGGGACTTCCCTGATGGCAACACAACACTATATGACCTTTCAGCTGGTAAGGGTCCTATGTTATGTTTGCATACAAACAAGGTTGATATAAACGAGTGTGTGGCCCCTGTATCAATAAGTGTATAAGCAGCAAAATCGCAGATCATGATGGTACCTGATATGACTGTATGTTGATCAGCTCCCACATCTTCCATCAACGCATACACTCTGGGTACAACCCTTGTGTGATGACCCGAATCTGTAAGTCCCGAATCTGTACTGGTACGATGGCTGCACGAACTGGAACCCGGATGGCGGTACGTCCGCGCGGGCGAGCCGGAAGGTGACAGGTCGTAAAGAGGGGGTCGTCACAATCCCACAACGCTTGGGGAAGTATGTGGAAATGAAACATATGTAAGAGATCCCTCCCTAAATAGCAAGACGCGTTTTGGAGCTCAATTGACAACGGATCCCATAAGAACTCCGAAGTTAAGTGGGCTTCGGCGAGAGTAATTCCAGGTTGGGTGACCTTCCGGGAAGTGCTCTCGCCAAACAAAGCCGTGAGGGGAGGATATTGGGCTGCGGCCCAATTCCCGGAGCGGACAATATCTTGCTGGGATGAGGGGTCGTTACAAATGGTATCAGAGCCTGTACCCAACCGGAATTGTGGCCAACGAGGACGTTGGGCCCCCAAGGGGGGGTGATTGTGATGACCCGAATCTGTAAGTCCCGAATCTGTACTGGTACGATGGCTGCACGAACCGGAACCCGGATGGCGGTACGTCCGCGCGGGCGAGCCGGAAGGTGACAGGTCGTAAAGAGGGGGTCGTCACAATCCCACGGCGCTTGGAGAAGTATGTGGAAATGAAACATATGTAAGAGATCCCTCCCTAAATAGCAAGACGCGTTTTGGAGCTCAATTGACAACGGATCCCATAAGAACTCCGAAGTTAAGTGGGCTTCGGCGAGAGTAATTCCAGGTTGGGTGACCTTCCGGGAAGTGCTCTCGCCAAACAAAGCCGTGAGGGGAGGATATTGGGCTGCGGCCCAATCCCCGGAGCGGACAATATCTTGCTGGGATGAGGGGTCGTTACACCTTGCACGGTTCGGGTCTGGCGGCATGGGACAATCTCTGACCATGTGTCCGGTCTTATCACACCTGAAACACCGGCCAGAAAGCAGCTTGCACTCACCAGGGTGGTTCCTCTGACATGTAGGGCACAGAGGCGCCAGAGGTCTCTTTCCTTTTCCCTGGTCATCATTCTGGTTGAGGGGCCTCTTCATTCCATGCTGTTGTTGCTATGGTCCCCTGTTCTGTTGTGGCTGCCAACCTTTGTTCTGACGTGGTGGCGGCTGAGTGTCCTTCATGAGTTTCTTTGGCTGTTCGCGCTGTGCATATGCTGTCATTTCTGCCTCTTCTAGCTCCAAGGCCTTAGCCGTCACTTCACCATAAGGTACATTATGTATCCCGGCAGTCTTCACTTTCATGTACAGACTTGGCTTCAGTCCTTGAACAAACTGGTAAATCTTATCTTCCTCATCCTCAATCATACGGGGAGCAAACCGTGATAAAGCATCAAATTCACATATATAATCCGTCACAGAGCCAGTTTGTCGTAGATTCATAAACTCCTTCTTCTTGTTGGCCCGAACAGTCCTATTGAAGTACTTGTCAAAGAAGGCGGTCTTGAACATCCCCCAGGTCATAGCTTCGGCATTAGCGGTGCTCTGGATCGAGTCCCACCAATGCCTTGCACTTAACTCCAAATGAAAGACAGCATAGGTGACCTTATCCCCTTCGTCAACCTTTGCATACTTAAACATGTCTTCTATCTTTCGAATCCATTCCTCAGCATGAATAGGATCTGAGACATACCCATTAAACACCGGGGGTCGAAGCCGGTGAAAGCGCTCACCCCCATGATCATGAGTTGCGTTAGTACTGGAGTTGCCTTGTTCTTCTCTAGCTGTCATCAGTCGTTCTATCTGGTGAGATTGGCGCATGACCAACTCAGTCAACTGAGCCATAGCATTGCTATCCTCATTGGTCTCTCTCTGTTGACCTCTAACCATCTTGGGATTCCTAGACAAATCATTACAGGCATAACTTAACTTAATGACATACATGAAATCATAAACACTTACAGTTGCTGAGGTGTGCTCAAGTGACAGTCAGTGCTGGAAGGCAGTCTGCAGAATCGGTTTTAGAACCTGGTTTTGCTCTGATACCACAATTGTAACGACCCCGGCCAGGAGCCGTCACGTGTTCATATCCTTTCATTAATCGTTTGCTTGACTTTTACTATTATTACATTCACTTACTATCTCTCAACAGACTTTCACATTTTACATATATATTTTTTTTTCTAAACTGGTAATAGAGACGCAGAACCATTAAGGAAGACGAACCCTCTCATGCCCGACTTCCCACGCCTCGTCGGCTCAAACTTTCACAGAGTCGAGCGACTGGACTCGGTCATCGGTTTCTTGACAATTTCGGGAAAAGAGGAAGTGCCCTCAATTCTCTTAACATAATACCACTCGGGTTTGCATGGGTTGCATGCGTTGACAACCCTCAGAAACTTAGTCGTCCGGTCATCACGTGCATTACGCGTGACTCGCTTAACATCACCTAAAAGGAGACATCTTCCGGTGGGCACGTGGGCCTCGCGTGCTAAATTAAAACATCATCCGGTCACTAAATGATAAAAACACATTTTATATCTTCCGGTCGCTAAACGACAAAACACATTTTACATCTTCCGGTCGCTAAACGACAAAACACATTTTACATCTTCCGGTCGCTAAACGACAAAAAACATTTTACATCTTCCGGTCGCTAAACGACAAAACACATTTTACATCTTCCGGTGACGTCATCCGGAAGACTAAACAATCAAACAATTAACCTTCGGCATCTGCCGATGACGTCAGCCGGAAGAACCTAAACAAACAAACTACCCTTCGGCATCTGCCGATGACGTCATGCCGAAAGACTAAACCAACAACAACTAACCCTTGCGGCATCTGCCGATGACAGCGGGAGCCCGGAAGACTAACACCATCAAAAACAAGTCACCTTCCGGGCATCTGCCCGATGACGGCAACCGAAGATTGCCTCAGCCAGATGCCGTCTTACGTAAGAAGCACAGAAAATCATCAAAGGACTCCACCAGTGGGAGATTTCGCGAGCCATACATATCATTAACTCGGCCTCCACCAGTGGGAGATTTCGCGAGCCATACATATCATTAACTCGGCCTCCACCAGTGGGAGATTTCGCGAGCCATACATATCATTAACTCGGCCTCCACCAGTGGGAGATTTCGCGAGCCATACATATCATTAACTCGGCCTCCACCAGTGGGAGATTTCGCGAGCCATACATATCATTAACTCGGCCTCCACCAGTGGGAGATTTCGCGAGCCATACATATCATTAACTCGGCCTCCACCAGTGGGAGATTTCGCGAGCCATACATATCATTAACTCGGCCTCCACCAGTGGGAGATTTCGCGAGCCATACATATCATTAACTCGGCCTCCACCAGTGGGAGATTTCGCGAGCCATACATATCATTAACTCGGCCTCCACCAGTGGGAGATTTCGCGAGCCATACATATCATTAACTCGGCCTCCACCAGTGGGAGATTTCGCGAGCCATACATATCATTAACTCGGCCTCCACCAGTGGGAGATTTCGCGAGCCATACATATCATTAACTCGGCCTCCACCAGTGGGAGATTTCGCGAGCCATACATATCATTAACTCGGCCTCCACCAGTGGGAGATTTCGCGAGCCATACATATCATTAACTCGGCCTCCACCAGTGGGAGATTTCGCGAGCCATACATATCATTAACTCGGCCTCCACCAGTGGGAGATTTCGCGAGCCATACATATCATTAACTCGGCCTCCACCAGTGGGAGATTTCGCGAGCCATACATATCATTAACTCGGCCTCCACCAGTGGGAGATTTCGCGAGCCATACATATCATTAACTCGGCCTCCACCAGTGGGAGATTTCGCGAGCCATACATATCATTAACTCGGCCTCCACCAGTGGGAGATTTCGCGAGCCATACATATCATTAACTCGGCCTCCACCAGTGGGAGATTTCGCGAGCCATACATATCATTAACTCGGCCTCCACCAGTGGGAGATTTCGCGAGCCATACATATCATTAACTCGGCCTCCACCAGTGGGAGATTTCGCGAGCCATACATATCATTAACTCGGCCTCCACCAGTGGGAGATTTCGCGAGCCATACATATCATTAACTCGGCCTCCACCAGTGGGAGATTTCGCGAGCCATACATATCATTAACTCGGCCTCCACCAGTGGGAGATTTCGCGAGCCATACATATCATTAACTCGGCCTCCACCAGTGGGAGATTTCGCGAGCCATACATATCATTAACTCGGCCTCCACCAGTGGGAGATTTCGCGAGCCATACATATCATTAACTCGGCCTCCACCAGTGGGAGATTTCGCGAGCCATACATATCATTAACTCGGCCTCCACCAGTGGGAGATTTCGCGAGCCATACATATCATTAACTCGGCCTCCACCAGTGGGAGATTTCGCGAGCCATACATATCATTAACTCGGCCTCCACCAGTGGGAGATTTCGCGAGCCATACATATCATTAACTCGGCCTCCACCAGTGGAGATTTCGCGAGCCATACATATCATTAACTCGGCCTCCACCAGTGGAGATTTCGCGAGCCATACATATCATTAACTCGCGCTCCACCATGGGAGATTTCGCGAGTCATACATATCATTAACTCGGCCTCCACCAGTGGGAGATTTCGCGAGCCATACATAACATAGTCGTTTCCTCCCCCCGTTCTGCACTTAATCATGGTTACATTTACTTTTCATGTTCTCTACTTAATCATAAACGTGGACATAATTGCATAGACATTAGGTTCATAGAGAAAAGTCATACCATAAGGACAAGTAGAACATCCTGTAACTTTACATTTACTTACACAACTTCTTCATATCGTGGAAATAACAAATCATAGTCAACAAGCTAACGTCTCAGTGATTTCCTAGTACCCTTGCGGTGTAGGGCCCTAGTGGCCGGAAATCTTAACACATTCACTTACCTGGATTCCTTAGCAATCCGAACTTCCTCTCTTTAACTTCTTCACCTAAAACATGTACATTACAGTAGTTAAAACAAAGTCCTAGTAGTCCTAATCATAAACCATCCTAGGATCTAATAGCTAAAGTCATTCCGATTCCTCTGTTTGACACACTGCAGTCTGAAATCTGAAACTAGGTGGACAGGTTTTACCATTGATTAAATCCGAGTTGGTTACTTAAAATGCTCAGAATCGATTCGGGATGACATTTCTACTCCCAAATTTTAAAAAGTCATAAACTACTCGGCCACTGCTAAAAAAAATCCGAACTCAGTGCCGAGCTGAAAACAGAGCTCTATTTACTAATGAATGACTACATTGTCCATTTCATACCTCGGGTGTGGATTTGCAGAGAAGAGCAAGCTCGAAACCAGCCGTCGGTAAAGGGAAGTTCTGGTAGCCGAGAGCAAGAACTTGGGAAAGAAGGAATCGCCGAGAGGGAATGTCGGCTACAGTGGCAATAAATGAGATTTAAGGTTTCCATTTCCTATTTATACTTAATCCATCAATTCTAATTACAAAACTGCCACCCAACCTAGTTTTACTCAACTTGTAATAAATTTGTCTTAACATTAAATTTAAATCATAAAGGTTAAATAAGAGGGTGACAATGAAAATGGTCAGAAAATCACCTGGCCGAAATGTCGGGTGTTACACCGGTGACGTCACAAAACACCTCCACCGATCACTCACAAAACACATCCACCGGTCAACAGTAATCGAACACATTTGCCGGTTGACTTTGACCAAACACTTATACAGACTTCTGCCGATCACAAAATGACAGAATCTATTGCCTAGCTACATCCGCCGCTCAACAGTAACCGAACCTTTAAACGTAACCCATACAATTTCTCCCTGTACTAACACACCATTCACTCAGAACTTCTGAGAACATTCTCCATTTACAGAAACATCAAAATGAACATTATATACATATATGTTCACGAACTATCCAACATACACATCCAAACATGTTTCTAACTACACAAATTATCAAAAACACTACAAAATACTATCAATATCTATCCAGATCCAAGCATCCTAAAATGTTTAACTATACCATTTTCCTATCTTTCTATCCATCAATTTCGCAAAACACATACTTACGTCCCCACGGGTCAAAATAAGCACTGATTGCGCTAGCACACTCCCGTGAGCATTCTTCTTCAAGCTGCTTAAACTTCGGGCGGAGGAACGTCCTCCTCACCTATATCGAAGTCACCTACACCATAAAAATAAAATGTGAGCTAGAGGCTCAGTAAATCTACGTGAATGCAGATGAATGCCATGCATGTACAGTTCATAAATCATGCTTCCTACCTTTTCGCTATTCATTTCATTTCACTTTATGTCACCGGGGCTTCACTCTTGCTAGATAGGAGCGACAAATTTGGGGATTGGATAGCCCCTCGTATATAACCGAGGGAAAAACATGCTTAATCCGACAGCCATGTTTGAACCACCGCCACCGACGTGACCATCATTACATTCAATTACCTTTTCGTTATTCCTTTCCGTTTATGTAAAAACATGCATGGAAATTACTTTTTTGTGCTTTTGCATAAATCATGATGCGTGCATGTATACAATGACATAACGAAAATAAAACATGCAAACAATAAACTTATACATTCAACAATCTAACTAAACTAACTACCCAACCTAATTACCCAACACAGCGAGCATCTCCAATTCCTCGATCGACATAGTCTTATGGTGTAGGCCAATCGGCCAAATGAGTCACAGACACTTACCTCGTGTCCGTTGCAACTCAAGCTCCGTCCACGAGCGTTGTTCACCTAAGGCAATTCATAACAACCTTCATTAATTCAACTCATTCGCACCAACGACTATAAATACGTCCATTTGAGCCATAATGGCGGCAACTCTATCGATCTCAAACCCTATTTCAGGTCTCTAACAAAACTCTAATGAAACCCTAATCCGTATAACCATAGAAATTGAAATCTACATTCCAAAACTATAGATTCATACCTAGAGTCGGGTTTGGAAGAGAAAACGTGAAGAAACTTTGAAGATCAGAGAACGAATCACCGAGAGGAGAGAAAATGAAGGTTTCGTTGGAGTACTGAGGAAGGAAGGATTTTGTGATTTTTAATATAAATTTAGCTTGTCAAATTACTTATTTACCCCTCCATTTGATTTCTATTTGTTTCTCCACTTATCTTGTTATTTGACTAACTATTTGTTTTCTCCAAATTTCCTTATTTCACCATAAATTCTAATTTATTATTTAGGTTCCAATAAAACTTTCCGTTTGCAAAACAGACTTAATTTGACATATTTACAAAAATGCCATTATTTAATGGAATTATAAAATCTCGTAAAACCGGGTGTTACATTCTATCCACCTTAATTAAAATTTTGTCCTCAAAATTTGGCTATACAAACAGTTCAGGATACTTCGACCTCATATCCTGCTGCCTCTCCCAAGTAGCCTCCTCAACATCATGATTCCGTCATAAAACTTTTACTAGTGGTATCTTTATTGCGCAATACCTTGATAGATGACCCTAGAATTTGTACCGGCTTTTCCTCGTAGGTTAGCGTTGGTTGTACTTCAATCTCTCTTGTTTCAACGACGTGTGATGGATCACGCATGCATTTTCTGAGCATGGACACGTGGAACACATCGTGAATACCTCCATGGATGCTGGAAGCTGTAACCTGTACGCCATAGTCCCGATCCTCTTCAAAATAGGAAAAAGCCCCACATATTGAGGGTTCAACTTGTCTCTTCTTCCGAACCGCATAACGCCATTAAACAGGGAAATCTTTAAATATACTTCGTCACCCTCTTTGAATTGCAATTCCCTCCGTCTAGTGTTAGCATAACTCTTTTGGCGGCTCTGTGCTATCTCCATACGTTGTCTGATAACAGCGATCTTCTCCCCCGTTTGCTGCAAAATATCTGGGCCAATTATACTAGCCTCGGCGACCTCATCCCAGTATAACGGAGACCTACACTTTTGACCATACAATGCTTCGTACGGAGCCATGCCAATTGTAGCCTGGAAGCTGTTGTTGTACGAGAACTCAATCAAGGGCAAATATCGGCTCCATGAGCCCTGAAACTTTAGCATGCAAGCCCTAAGCATATCCTCAAGGATTTGATTTGTTCTTTCTGTATGTCCATCATACTGAGGATGGAACGCCGTGCTAAAATTCAACTGAGTTCCCATGGCCTTATGTAAACTCTTCCAGAACTTTGAAGTAAACCTGGCATCTCTATTAGAGAAAATCGAAATAGGCAATCCGTTTAATCTGATAATCTCCTTCACATACAGGTCGGCGAGCTGATCCATAGAATAAGTCATATTCACTGATAGAAAGTGGGCCGTCTTTGTCAAACGATCCACAATTATCCAGATGCCATCGTGCCCTTTTGTCGTTCTTGGGAGTCCAACAATGAAATCCATAGAGATTTGCTCCCATTTCCACTCCAGAATCGGCAGTGGTTGTAAGGATCTGGCTGGCCTTTGGTGTTCTGCCTTCACCTGTTGGCTAGCCAGGCAGGTTTCCACATACCTGGCAATCTCTCTCTTCATGTTTGGCCACCAGAAATGTTGTCTCAGGTCTTTGTACATTTTTGTGCTCCCCGGATGCACTGAGTATGCCGAGGAGTGTGCCTCGGTTAAGATCTATCTCTTTAGTTCATCATCGCTAGGCACGTACGACCTGTGCCTAAATTTCAGTACTCCTTCATCTGTCAGGTTGAAATTAGACGAACCTTCAGATGTCATGCTCATTCGATGCTTTTCACACTCCAAATCCTTTTGTTGAGCTTCTCGTATTCTGTCCAAAATCGTCGGTCTAAGAGAAATGTTGGTGAGCATGTTGAACAACTCTGCCACAATCTCCACATCAAATTTCTCAATTTCAGACCTCAACGTCACAGCCATCGCTGCAAGCGAAGGCTGACTCGCAGTAGGCATCCTGCTCAAAGCATCAGCGACTTTATTTTCCCTCCCCGGGTGGTATTTAATTTCGAAGTCATAATCTTTAACGAACTCCAACCACCTTCGCTGTCGCATATTAAGTTCTTTCTACGTAAAGAAGTACTTTAAGCTTCTGTGATTGGAGAACACCTCACAGTACTGCCCATACAGATAGTGTCTCCAGATTTTTAAAGCAAAGACAACCGCTGCAAGCTCAAGGTCGTGTGTCAGATAATTTTGCTCGTACGGCTTCAATTGCCTAGAAGCATAAGCAATGACCCTGCCCTCCTGCATCAACACACGCCCAAGTCCAATCTTTGAAGCATCGCAGTATATACTAAACTTATTGCTTTCAATAGGCAATGTCAACACTGGTGCTGTAGTCAGTCTTTGCTTCAGCTCATTGAAGCTCCTTTCACATGCAGCTGACCATACAAACCTTTCATTCTTTCTCGTCAATCGGGATAGAGGGACCACTATCTTTGAAAACCCCTCAATGAACTTCCTGTAGTATCCTACCAATCCGAGAAATCCACGTACCTCTCGCACGTTCTTAGGCTGTGGCCAATCCCTGACAACCTCAATCTTTGTCGGATCCACCGAAATTCCCTCCTGAGATATGATATGGCCGAGAAAGCTTATTCTGTCCAGCCAAAACTTGCACTTAGAGAACTTTGGGTAAAGCTGGCGTCGTTGCAAAACTTCCAAAACTACCCGTAGGTGCCCTTCGTGTTCCTTTTTTGTCTTCGAATAGATCAATATGTCATCAATGAACACGACCACAAATTTTTCCAAATATTCCTTGAAGACGCGGTTCATTAAGTCCATAAATGCTGCAGGAGCATTCGTGAGTCCAAAAGACATAACTAGAAACTCATAATGCCCGTACCTCGTTTGGAAGACCATTTTCTGTACATCTTCCCTCCGGACCTTCAACTGATAGTAACCCGAGCGTAGGTCAATCCTCGAAAACACTCGGGCACCCTGCAGTTGATCAAACAGGTCGTCAATCCGAGGCAGCGGATACTTATTCTTCATCGTTAGCTTATTCAACTCTCTATCATTGACGTACATTTAGAAAGTTCCATCCTTCTTTTTGAAAAACAAGACTGGCGCACCCCAATGAGAGAAACTGGGTCGAATGAACCCCTTGTCTACTAACTCCTCCAACTGAGTCTTCAGCTCCTTTAGTTCAGCAGGTGCCAATCTGTAAGGATTCTTTGACACAGGCGCAGATCCTGGATACACATCAATAACAAACTCAATCTCTCTGTCTGGCGGTAATCCGGGAAGATCATCGAGAAAGATCTTAGAGAATTCTCTAATCACCAAAAGGTCCTCTAATTTTACCTCGCTGAGCAACCGAGTATCAATCACGGTAGCCAGATAAACAGAGAAATAGGTGACCCACTTGACCTATTTAATGCCTGATATGAGAACTCTTCCTTATTCGGAGGTCAAAAAGTTACCAACCCGGATCGATAGTCAATGGTGGCAGAATGACGTGAAAGCCAATCCATCCCTAGAATTAGATCGTACCGCTCTATGCTCATAACTATCAGGTAAGCATAGAGGGTATTAATCCCTACCGAGACAACATTGCCTTGGAAGACACGATCAGACTGCATAAGAGCTCCCGAAGGCAGCATCACCCTATACTCATATTCTCCTAACTATGACACTAACCCCAATCTAGCCATGCAAGCAGTTGAAATAAATGAGTGCGTAGCTCCCGTGTCTATCAAAGAAAATACTAGTACACCCATGACTAAAATAGTACCTGCTATGACGGATGGCTGAGCCTCGTCGTCGATATCACCAGGCTCAATAAATGCGAAAATCCTAGGCATAACTCGTCGCTGATCTCTTGTAACACCCAAAATAACAACCAGGTAATTTCCTTAACCGTTTTAACGGTCGTGTTTAAATAATTTTTCCCAGTTTAGAGTTTTATACCAAGAATAATTAATTTCATGTGGATTTAAACTAGGTTGGGTGGTAAAGTTGTAATAATGGAGGGTGATGACCAATATATAAAGAAAAAGGAAATGTTTTAAACCTCACTTGAACCACTGTAGCCGACACCTTCCTTTTCGGCGATTTCTTCCCTCCCAAGCTCTTGCTCTCTGCTTTCAGCACACTCTCTTCGACGATCGGTTTCTCTGCCACTACTCGACTACTCTGTGCCCGAGGTATGCAATAGACAACGTAGCTATCTGTTAGTTTGTTAGCCCTGTTTTCTACTCGGCATTGGAGTTTTGGATTTTCCAATGGCCGACTAAGAATAAGAACATTTAAAATCTGAGAGTTGGAATGCTTTTATCAAATCGATTCTGGACATTTAGAATAACCACCCCTGAGTAATCGATAATCGAATCTGTCTGTCCTGAGATTTGGATTTCAAACTGCACAGGGTATTAGACTAAGGATTCGAGAATGACTTTAGCTATTAAATCTTAGGATAACTTGAGATTAGAACTATTAGGATTTTGTTTTAACTACTGCAATGTAAATGTTTTAGGTGAAGAAGTTTGAAGAGAAAGGAACTCAAGTGCTAAGGAGACCAGGTAAGTGAATGTATTAAGATTTCCGGCTAATAGAGTCCTACATCGTGGGAGTACTAGGTTGTTTTAGATGTCTAATGTTTACCTTATGATGATGAGTTTGTCTGCACTTGAAGGAATGACGAATGTTGTGAGTTATACTATTTGATGACCTACTAGTGAATGTGAAGTTTCCTGCTCTGATATGATCCTTGTCATAGTCTGATGGGTTAAAAGTTCTCATGTTCATGCATCATGAATGTTTCTCAAGCATAAGAAAATGTTTTAATGCATGTTTTCCATGAACAAGATATGTATGTATATATGTATATATATAAGATTTTATGCAACGTGGACTAAGTGAGGGTTGGGGGCGGTTCGGCGTATGTCACAGTCCAAAGAGGGACATATGAATACGACCCGCAGTAGGGAACAAGATCAAACTCACTGTCGAACCCCCTTTACTGGCACAAATCCTCTCTTAATCCACACAACCTAAATGAAGAATATGATCAAAGAATATGAATGATGAATATGATCAATGACTATGCACGATGAATATGATCCATGACTATGAACGATGAATATGATCAATGACTATGAATGATGAATATGATCCATGACTAAGAATGATGATTACGAGCAAAGATATGAACAAGAAAAGACTTATGAGCATGTGATTTTCCTAAATTATACATTCATGCATCCATGTTAGTGTTGCATTCCTTACTAAGCATTAGGCTTATAGTTAAATCTTATGATGTAGGTGAAGAGTTAGAAGGTGAGGATTTCCAGTCCAGAGATGATGTTTAAAGTTGGTTGCCGGAGGATGCTCAGTGTGACAGTGAAGGCTGGATAGGCGATTAAGTTCCCTGGTTATGCTCATAGTAAGTTAGAAAAGTTTACGATGAACAGATGACTAAATAGAACAGAATTTCTTATAACAATGAGATTTGGATTTGAAGGGCTTGTCTTTAGAGTCTGAATACGATTTTAAGGATTTATGAATGATTTGTTTTGCTTGAGTCTTCCGCTATGCATATTTTAGATGAGTTTATGATTTTTACTCTTTGAGGTTTATGGTTACTAAGTTAAGATTCAGGTGAGTTGTGGTAATTTCCATCGGATGATGAGAGTGTTATTTTGTCGTCTAGTGATCAGCAGATGTAGTGTAATAAGTCACCGGATGATGAGGATGAAATTGTCATCTAGCGTTTGGTGGATGAAGTGTATTCCTTCACCGGATGATGTATATAGTATTTTGTCATCTAGTGTTCGGTGGATGGAGTGTATTCCTTCACCGGATGATGTATATGGTATTTTGTCATCTAGCGTTCGGTGGATGGAGTGTATTCCTTCACCAGATGATGTAAATGGTATTTTGTCGTCTAGCATTCGGTTGATGAAGTGTAATTCTTCACCGGATGATGTAAATGTTAATTTGTCATCTAGTGACCGGATGATGTGAGTATTCTCTTATTGTTTAATGTCAAGGTAATGTTTTAAGTCGGTCACGTGAAGCACACATGACCACCGGTCGATGTAGGGTAAATATGAACATCTAGTGGAGAATGTTCGGGACCGGGCGATATCTTTAATTAGGCACGTGCAATGCCCGTGACTACCGGTGGATGTCTATGGCTGGTTGAGATCAGATGTGTCGCGTGGCGGACACGTGATCATCGGTCGATGTGAGTCTATAACTCTATCGGTAGATGCAGATCAAGAGATGTTTGAAAAAAAAAAAAAAGGGAAAACAAAGAGGGAATAATATTAACACTAACAATGAACAAGGTGTAAGGAAGTAAGAATCAAATGATTAAGAGATTAAGTAATGAATTGTGTGGCGATTCCGTTGGGGTCGTTATATCTCTGCCCAGTTGATTTCTGCTTGGCTGATTTTGGTCCAATAACGGGCAGTTCATGGTATAATGGCCGACCTCTCCGCATCTATAACAGCTCTTGGTACCCATCCGACACTCGCCAAAATTTTCCTTCTGGCATTTAGGACAAATAGGTTTTTGAGTAGCCCCCTGAACCTGCTTCCCTTTGCCCTGATCATTTCCTCCTTCATGAGGCCTTTTAACGCTTCTTTGCTATTGCGGCTGTCCTCTGGGTTGCCAGCCTCGATTCCATACCTGAGGCTGGATCTCGCGAAAGAAGCCTTTAACAAGCTCTCTAGGCTTAACGCAGGTCAATTTCGCAGCCTCAAATTCCAAGGCTCTCGCTGCGATGTCCTCGTAGGGCACATCTAAAATGCCCAATACTATGATGTTCTTCTGGATCTCCCTATTTAGTCCGTCAATAAATTGTTGCACCTTGTCTTCATTACCGCTAACTAGACGCAGTGCAAACCTGGATAAAGCTTCAAACTTCCTGATATACTCCGCAACTGTACTTGTCTGCTTCAGCTGCGTAAACTCAGCTCTCTTTGCCGCCTTCACTGTACGGCTGAAATATTTATCAAAGAACACAGTCTTAAACCGTTCCCACCTCATCAATGTCACATCCATAGTAGCCTTAACAGAATCCCACCAAGACCAGGCATCCAAGGCTAGGTGGAAAGTAACGTACGCGACCTTTTCAGTATTGTCCACTTTAGCATACACCAACATGTCCTCCATCGTTCGAACCCACTCCTCAGCGATAGAGGGGTCCGTAGATTGTCCGCTAAATATTGGAGGCCGTAGCTTCTGAAACCTCTCAATGTTGTGGTTGTCCGGAACAACTATATCCCGGGCTCTCTAATTTTCTCGGTTCACTAAGTTCTCGATCTGTTGCGCATGTCGGTCCATATGCTGGGCCTGACGGTCCAGCAAATCGGTCAGCCTATCTAAGGCATCGTCTCTGGTGTCTCTACCTCGAACCATTTTCTATAACTGCTATAAAAGTTAGACAAATAATCCTAAGAAATCGAATTTAAACAAAGCATTTAAACATACTTACAGTTGAAGAAGGATGTCCGCATAGTGGCTGAGCAGTCGAGCAGTCTACAGAACCATTTTTAAAACCCGGGGGCTCTGATACCATAACTGTAATGACCCTTAAAACTATTCCTAATTTTTCTGTATTATTATTATTATTATTATTTATAACTTTCTAGTAAACCCTTTCGTTATTTTGATAAGTCAAAGTATAAATTGTTGAAACATATTTAAAAATCAATTAAATAAAACCATTAAAACAGAAGAGGAATCGGCCCAGCAGAACAGAAGGCAAAAAGGGCCCAAGCACAAAATTTTTCCTATTCACATCCGCCGCTCACTTCTGCTAAGCTACATCCACCGCTCAACTCTCATCCACCGCTCACTCACAAAACACATCTACCGATCACTCACAAAACACATCCACGGATCACTCATAAACATATCCACCGGTGACTCACAAAACATATCCACCGATCACTCCTAAACGCATCCACCGGTGA
>CM039502.1:59927795-59985752 GCA_022432975.1 Begonia masoniana | reverse complement strand
AAAAAAAAAAAAAAAAACAAGAGGAAAAACTTACCTAGGTCAAAGATAATCGGCAAGAGACCTAAAAGGTTCTGGCTTGAGAGCTGAAGGCCGAAAGAGGAATGAATAGACAGAAAAGTGGCGGCTATAGTGCATTAATCCCAAACCTCTCTCCTTAAATACGTTATCCACTTTTAAATCTCCAATTACCCTTATACCCTTTCCTAGTCATCCATTAACCCTACTTTTATTATTGTCACTTAAAGTGTGCTATTAATTTAAAAATAATTGAGAACTGGTTCGATAGAACCGAGTATTACAATCTACCCTCCTAAAAAGAATTTTGTTCTCAAAATTAAGTACCTGAATAATTCTGGGTGTTAGTCCATCATGTCTTGCTGGCGCTCCCAAGTTGTCTCCTTTATGTTCTGGTTATGCCATAAGACTTTCACCAGTGGAACTTCTTTGTTACGCAACACTTTCACAGCATAGTCTAAGATCTTTACTAGTTTCTCCACCTAGGCAAGAGTAGGATAAACTTCAATACTCTGCTGTTCCATAATCTGTGATGGATCTCGTACACACTTCTTCAACATGGAAACATGGAACACATTATGGATTCCTTCCATAGAGTTTGGTAGCTGTAATTCGTAAGCTGCCTTCCCAATCCTTTTTAAGATTGAAAAGGGTCCAATAAATCTGGGGTTCAACTTGCCTCTCTTATCAAATCTCACAACTCCTTTGAATGGTGATATCTTAAGAAAAACTTCATCACCTACTTCAAACTCTAAATCTCTGCGTCTTCTGTCAGCATAGCTTTCTGTCGGCTTTGAGCTGTTAAGATCCTCTAGCGGATGAGGGCAACCTTCTCAACAGTTTGTTGCACAATGTCAGGACCAAGCAACTGTGCTTCACCAACTTCATCCTAGTATAAAGGTGATCTGCATTTTCGTCCATACAATGCTTCATAAGGTGTCATCCCTATTGTTGCTTGAAAGCTGTTATTATAAGAAAACTCCACCAACGATAAATATTTACTCCAAGATCCTTGAAAATCTAATATGCATGCCCGGAGCATATCTTCTAAGGTCTGAATTGTAACGACCCCTATTCCCAGCAAGATATTGTCCGCTCTGGGAATGGGCCGCAGCCCAATATCCTCCCCTCACGGATTTGTTTGGCGAGAACTTCCCGGAAGGTCACCCAACCTGGAATTGCTCTCGCCGAAGCACTTTTAACTTCGGAATTCTTATGGGATCCGTTACCAATTATGCTCCAAAACGCGTCTTGCTATGTTGGGAGGGTCTTTTTACATATGTTTCATTTCCACATACTTCCCCAAGCGATGTGGGATTGTGACGACCCCCTTTTTACGACCCGTCACTTTCCGGTTCACCCGCGCAGACGTACCGCCATCCGGGCTCTGGTTTGTGCGGCCATCGTACCCATACTTGCACATTCGGTTCATCACAATCACCCCCTCTCGGGGGCCCAACGTCCTCGTTGGCCATATTTTCGGTTGGGTACAGGTCTTTTTACATATGTTTCATTTCCACATACTTCCCCAAGCGATGTGGGATTGTGACGACCCCCTTTTTACGACCCGTCACTTTCCGGTTCACCCGCGCAGACGTACCGCCATCAGGGCTCTGGTTTGTGCGGCCATCGTACCCATACTTGCACATTCGGGTCATCACAATCACCCCCTCTCGGGGGCCCAACGTCCTCGTTGGCCATATTTTCGGTTGGGTTAAGGCTTTGATACCATTTGTAACGACCCCTATTCCCAGCAAGATATTGTCTGCTCTGGGGATTTGGCCGCAGCCCAATATCCTCCCCTCACGGCTTTGTTTGGCGAGAACTTCCTGGAAGGTCACCCAACCTGGAATTGCTCTCGACGAAGCACTTTTAACTTCGGAGTTCTTATGGGATCCGTTGCCAATTATGCTCCAAAACGCGTCTTGCTATGTTGGGAGAGTCTCTTTACATATGTTTCATTTCCACATACTTCCCCAAGCGATGTGGGATTGTGACGACCCCCTTTTTACGACCCGTCACTTTCCGGTTCACCCGCGCAGATGTACCGCCATCCGGGCTCTGGTTTGTGCGGCCATCGTACCCATACTTGCACATTCAGTTCATCACAATCACCCCCTCTCGGGGGTCCAACGTCCTCGTTGGCCATATTTTCGGTTGGGTACAGGTCTTTTTACATATGTTTCATTTCCACATACTTCCCCAAGCGATGTGGGATTGTGACGACCCCCTTTTTACGACCCGTCACTTTCCGGTTCACCCGCGCAGACGTACCGCCATCAGGGCTCTGGTTTGTGCGGCCATCGTACCCATACTTGCACATTCGGGTCATCACAATCACCCCCTCTCGGGGGCCCAACGTCCTCGTTGGCCATATTTTCGGTTGGGTACAGGCTTTGATACCATTTGTAACGACCCCTATTCCCAGCAAGATATTGTCTGCTCTGGGGATTTGGCCGCAGCCCAATATCCTCCCCTCACGGCTTTGTTTGGCGAGAACTTCCTAGAAGGTCACCCAACCTGGAATTGCTCTCGACGAAGCACTTTTAACTTCGGAGTTCTTATGGGATCCGTTGCCAATTATGCTCCAAAACGCGTCTTGCTATGTTGGGAGAGTCTCTTTACATATGTTTCATTTCCACATACTTCCCCAAGCGATGTGGGATTGTGACGACCCCCTTTTTACGACTCGTCACCTTCCGGTTCACCCACGCGGACGTACCGCCATCCGGGTTCCGATTCGTGCGGCCATCATACTCATACTTGCACATTCGGGTCATCACATGAATAGTTCTCTCGGATTGTCCGTCTGTTTGAAGGTGAAAAACTGTGCTAAAACTAAGTTGTGTTCCCATAGCCTTGTGCAAACTCTTCAAAAACTTAGATGTGAATTGAGAATCTCAGTCTGAAACTATGGTATCTGGAACTCCATGTAACCTAACAATCTCTTGCACATACAGTTCAGCAAGCTGATCCATCGAGTATGTCATTCTCATAGGTAGAAAGTGGGCAGATTTGGTTAATCGATTTACTATTGCCCAGATTGCATCATATCCCTTTGCTGTTCTAGGCAATCCCACCACGAAGTCCATCGTTATTTGTTTCCATTTCCATTCGGGAACTGGTAAGGGTTGTAATGTTCCTGCAGGCCTCTGATGTTCAGCTTTAATCTGCTGACAACACAAACATGAACCTACAAACTCTACCACACACCTTTTCATACTTGGCCACCAATAATGTTGTTTGAGGTCCTTGTACATCTTCGTACTTCCAGGGTGGACAGAAAATCTAGAAGAATGTGCTTAAAAAAAATCTCATTACGAAGTTCTTTAATGGCAGGAACAAACCATCTATTTCTAAACTTAAGGATCCCATCATTGGAATAATTGAAACCTGAATTAACAGTAGATTCTATGCTTAATATGTACCTGTTACACTCGTCATCATTTGTGTGAGCTTCCATTATTTTCTCCAGAATAGTAGGCTTTAAGGTTATGGCTGAAAGTATAGCTGATACACTGGATGCTGCTTCTAGATTAAACCTTTGGAATTCTGACTCTAAGGCTAATGGCATGTCGAAAATCATAGTTGGGGTTGATGTTGTCACTCTGCTCAAGGCGTCGGCCACTACATTAGCTTTGCCGGGATGATATTTGATCTCAAAATCGTAATCCTTGACAAACTCCAACCACCAACGTTGCCTCATATTTAATTCTTTCTGTGTGAAGATATATTTCAGACTTTTATGGTCCGAGAATATTTCACAAGTTTGTCTATACAAGTAATGCCTCCAAATCTTAAGTGCAAATACCACAATAGCTAATTCTAAGTCACGTGTAGGGTAATTTTTCTCATGTGTTTTCAACTGTCTAGAAGCTTAGGCTATTACTTTTCCCTCTTGCATCAAGACACAGCCAAGTTGAATCTTGGATACATCATAGTAAATGCTAAATTTTCCATACTCAACGAAAAGTGTTAATATCGGAGCATTGGTCAATTTCTTTTTCAAGGTCTGGAAACTGGATTCACACTCCTATGTCCAAGCATACTTAATATCTTTCCTTGTTAACCGAGTGAGGGGTGTTGCAATCTTTGAAAATCCTTCAATAAATTTTCTGTAATATCCTGCTAATCCAAGGAAACTCCGAATATCTGCAGCACTCTTCGGTTGGGGCCACTCCCTAACTACTTGAACCTTGGCTGAATCGATGGATATTCCATATCCAGAGATCACGTGACCAAGAAAGTGAACTCTGTCCAACCAAAACTCACATTTAGAAAACTTAGCATAAAGTTGGTGCTGTTTAAATACTCCTAACACCAAACTCAAATGCCTTGCATGCTCTTCCTTAGTACGTGAATAGATTAGAATATCATCTATAAACACTATGAAAAATTTATCTAGATAGTCATAGAACACTCTATTCATAAGGTCCATGAAGGCTGCCAGTGCATTTGTCAACCCAAAGGACATAACCAAAAACTTGTAATGTCCATACCTTGTGCGAAAGGCAGTCTTTGGGATATCTTCAGATTTGACTTTCAATTGATAGTAACCTGACCTTAGATCAATTTTAGAGAAGACTCTTGCACCATTAAGTTGGTCGAATAAATCGTTGATCCTTGGCAATGGGTACTTGTTCTTGACAGTTAGCTTATTTAGTTCCCGATAATCAATGCACATCCACATCGATCCATCCGTCTTTTTGACAAAAAGGACAGGTGCACCCCAAGGTGAAAAGCTAGGGCGTATGAACCCTTTCTCTAACAGATTCTCCAACTGCTTCTTTAATTCTTTAAGTTCTGTTGGTGCTAGCCTATATAGATTCTTAGACACAGGCTTGGCGCCGGGGTAAACATCTACAACAAATTCAATTTTCCTATCCAGTGGTAAGCCAAGAAGGTCATCCAAAAATACTTCTGGAAAGTCTTGGACGACTAAGACATTTTGAGGATTTGCTTTTCCTACAAGTTGTGTGTCTAAAACGCTAGCTAAGAAGCACAAATACTCTCCACATGGGGAAGGTCTAGTGTTAATAGAAGTCATCACATACATTTCCTTATCCTTCTTCGAAGCTTGAAAGGTATGTTTCAAACTACTAGGGGGTTGGAAGCTAACTATTCAAGTCCTACAATCAATTGTGGCGTGGTGCTTAAAATACCAGTCCATTCCTAGGATTACATCAAATCCTATTATATCCATAATAATGAGATCAGCAGGTAAATTCTTGTTTCCCACTATCACCACACTATTAAGCATCACTCGGCTAAAGTACATGCATTCACTAGAGGGTAACGTGACATTAAACATATGTTCAAATGGCGTAGGTTGTACATCTAGCTTAACAGCAAATGCAGATGCTATAAATGAATGTGTTGCACCAGAATCTATTAAAGTAAAAGCAGTTATAGAGTTGATCAATATAGTACCTGATACAACAGTGGGCTGTTCCTCATCCGACTCCATCATGGAGAATATCTTGGTTTAATCATAGCAGGGCCACTCTTAGAAGCTGGGCAGTCTCTGCTAATATGGCCGACCTTGTTACAATTATAGCATCTGGTGATTCTAGGCTTCGGGCATTATTTGATTGTGTGTCCAACCTCCTCACAGTTGAAACACTTCTCAAAGCCCAATCTGCACTCGCCCTGGTAGTTCTTCAAACACTTAGGACACAGGGAAAATTTCCTGACATTCTGTATCTTTCCTCCTGTTCCTTGGCTATTCTGGCCTTCACAAGGCCTCTTCATTCCTCTTTGTTGGTGTGGCTGGACAAACTTTTGTTGGACCTCCTTTGGTCCAGCACACTTCCTTTCAGCTTCTTCCACCTCCAGAGCAGTGGACACAACTTCGCTGAATGACAAGCCTTTAATACCACAAAATTTAACTCCTCGGTAAATTTTCGGTTTCAGCCCATGCACAAATTTGAACACTTTATCCTCGTCCCTGTGAGCAAAATGTCCAGCAAACCTGCTATACTCGGACACAGACCCTTTCTGTTTCAAGTTCAGAAATTCCAGCTTCTTTGCAGTTTAAACAGTGCTGTTAAAATATTTCTCGTAGAAAATGTCCTTGAGTTGTGACCAAGGCATCGCCAATACATCAGTAGTGGGCTCTATTGTTTCCCACCAGAGTTGAGCATCACCAGCCAAATGAAACGTTGCCAACGTGACCTTGTCTCCTTCTCCAATGTTGGTGCACCTAAACATACTCTCAATCTTTCTAAGCCACCCTTCAGCAATAACCGGATCAGATGACTGTCCATCAAACGTGGGTGGTCGTATCCTCCTGAATCTATCTCCAGAATGTTCGTTGCTAGAACTCAAGTTGGCACTTCCATGTACCTCTCGGTTCAACAACACTCCTAACTGATCGGACTGCTGATGCACTAGGTCTGTTTGCTGACGCACCAAATCTGTCAGCTGCCTAATCACGCTAGGATCTTCTTCACGTTCCGGATTCGGTATCTCTCTTGGTACTCTTGGTCTTCCTGGTCGTCTAGACATCTTACTAGATTTCCTGCACAGGGTTAACTACTCTCATAAACATCTAATAACTAAGGCTAACATAAACACTTACAGTTGTTGGAGTACTCCCATGCGACGATCGGCACTAATGAGTAATCTTTTGAACGGTTTAACTGAATGTCTCTTATACCACACTGTAATGCCCCGAGTTATCTGAACCCGGTTCGCTACACAAAATACTGAACCGAATTATGGCTTTTTTAGAAAATTTTAAAATTTCATTCAATGATCAAGATTTGACTCTTAAAACGTTGAAACTTGCAGCTGAAAAATCATCGTATAAAAACAATATTTATTAAATAGTTAAAATATTAACGACAATTGGTTGGAAGAGAAAAGAAAACAGAACACATCGACCAATCACTAAACGACAAAAGTCTTTTACTTACAATTAAACAGAACACCTCTACCGCACAAACCACGTGATATCCATGCGATTGAAATAATTCGGCAGACGACGTCCACCGCTCACAAACGACAAACATTCTCAGCTCATATCTGCCGATAGAACAAACTACGTCTTCTGATCGCTAGACGAAAAAAATCCTCACTTCACATCTACCGATCGCAAAACGACAAATTTCTTCCTACATCATCCAATTACCAAAACGACAAAGGTACTAAAGACTTATACCGAAGACATCTACCGAAGACATCTACTGAAGACATCTTCCGATGGCTTATTCTAAAGACATCTTCCGATTACAAAATGACCAATTCTAATACTCACATCCACCGATGGACTATATCCACCGATAGACAAAACTCTCGACTTCTACCGATATACATCATCTACCGATAGATCAAAATACTCTACATCTGCCGATAGACATCATCTACCGATAGATCAAAAATACTCAACATCTGCCGATAGACATCATCTACCAATAGATCAAAACACTCAACGAAAACAGCATAGCAACAATTTCACTATAAACAAAGAAAACTACGACTACCAAAAAGGACTTGAGCATTTTGCTAAAACCGTATAAAACTACATAAATCCGTGTACTACTTTAAAATTTGGTAAAAACCACTATTAAAATTAACAGAGTAACATTATCAAAAAAAAGTCTCAATTGTATTCAGTACATCAAAACTACTACTGTCACTAAAACACTCAACATGTTTAAATTGAATCAAGGTCCACTAAACCTTTTCATCTACTGACACCAGTTAAACCGCCCCATCAGTTGCCAGATCGGTGCATGAATGCACCCCTCCAACCTGCCTAGTTCTCAGCAATCTCAGAGAACACACCTGCTGTCACTTCTTTATCTACATCACAAAACACATCTATTAGCCTAATGCTAAATAAGTAAAGCAGTAATGAAATGAAATGCTGAAACATAAATTCCTAAACATGCAGTTTCTACTTTCTCATCTCAGTTGCATATGCATTAGTTTCTGATCTGATCCCCTTGTGAAATTGGGAGTTGGATCACTTCTCCCAAATTCATACATCCTCTCTCTTGATTAAGGGGCAGATTAGTTCCCTTAACAACTGTTTAGATCTCCCTGTGAAATTGAGATTTGAATCACTTTCCCCAAAGTCATACATCCTCTCTCTTGATTAAGGGGCGGATTAGTTTCCTTAACAACTGTTCAGATCTGTTCATTCCTTACCATGACATTGCATGTAAATTTATTTTCGCATACTTTCAAAATATGATGCATGACATACAAACACATTCAGGCATACATAATCCTACTGTTTTGTGATGTAGGCCCGAAGGCACAAGCATACTTTTCTTACCTGGTCTCTTGGAAATCGCTCGGCTGTAAGCTACTTTAGAAGCTCACCTAAAGTCATAACAGTACATTAATCAAACCTTTACTAATCTTCACCAAGAATCAATCAAAAGTTTGAGGAAACCAGTTTGAAACCCTACTATCCGTGCATTCCCATTTATCACCAAAACCCGAACCTACTCTCAATCACAGCATCCTCGAAATTTCTCACATTGTACTCCCTCAGTTACCTAACTGCTAAAATATAAGAAAACGAGGAAAAACTATGATGACCCAAATATGCACTTATGGGTACGATGGCTGCACGAACCGGAACCCGGATGGCGGTACGTCCGCGCGGGCGAATCGGAAGGTGACGGGTCGTAAAAAGGGGGTCGTCACAATCCCACATCGCTTGGGGAAGTATGTGGAAATGAAACATATGTAAAGAGACTCTCCCAACATAGTAAGACGCGTTTTGGAGCACGATTGGAAATGGATCCCATAAGAACTTCGAAGTTAAAAGTGCTTCGACGAGAGCAATTCCAGGTTGGGTGACCTTCTAGGAAGTTCTCGCCAAACAAAGCCGTGAGGGGAGGATATTGGGCTACGGCCCAATCCCCAGAGCGGACAATATCTTGCTGGGATTTGGGGTCGTTACAAATTGTATCAGAGCCTGTACCCAACCGAAAATGTGGCCAACGAGGACGTTGGGCCATTTAGGGGGGGGATTGTGATGACCCGAATATGCACGTATGAGTACGATGGCTGCACGAACCGGAACCAGGATGGCGGTACGTCCGCGCTACCCAACCAAAAATGTGGCCAACGAGGACGTTGGGCCATTTAGGGGGGGGATTGTGATGACCCGAATATGCACGTATGAGTACGATGGCTGCACGAACCGGAACCAGGATGGCGGTACGTCCGCGCGGGCGAACCGGAAGGTGACGGGTCGTAAAAAGGGGTCGTCACAATCCTACATCACTTGGGGAAGTATGTGGAAATGAAACATATGTAAAGAGACCCTCCCAACATAGTAAGACGCATTTTGGAGCACGATTAGCAACAGATGATATAAGAATTCCGAAGTTAAAAGTGCTTCGGCGAGAGCAATTCCAAGTTGGGTGACCTTCTGGGAAGTTCTCGCCAAACAAAGCTGTGAGGGGAGGACATTGGGCTACGGCCCAATCCCCAGAGCGGACAATATCTTGCTGGGATTTGGGGTCATTACAAAAACTTACCTAGGTTAAAAGAGAATCGAGCAAGAGAATCGCCAAAAGGGTTCTGCTGGAGAGCTGAAGGCCAAAAGAGGAATGATAGACAGAAAAGTGGCAGCTACAGTGCATTAATCCCAAACCTCTCTCCTTAAATACGTTATCCACTTTTAAATCTCCAATTTCCCTTATGTCCTTGCCTAGTCATCCATTAACCCTACTTTTATTATTGTCACTTAAAGTGTGCTGTTAATTTAAAAAGAATTGAGAACTGGTTCGATAGAACCGGGTGTTACAGGAAGTGTGTGAAAATGATGGCAAGAAAGTAAAGGAAATACCCTTGGTGGACTCGTAGAGCAATATTACGGTTTAAGCTCTCGAGTGAACGATTTTTCCAAAGGAAAAACGACCACCGTAGGTTGGGATTTTCATCCTCAACTCCGACTCCCAATGGAAAAGGCATGAGAATGAGTAAGAATTAACTTAGCAACCCAAGCTAAGTTAATAATGGAGGGCTACTCTACTTGGTTTAAAGAACCAAGGAAAAACACCTAAGGCTAACCACCTTGGAGTAGAGAAATAGAAATTTTATAAATGAGCAAAAGTTGTTTACAAACACCAATCCTATGCTTAAATAAAAAATCTTAGGGTGGATAATTAGGGTTTCCACAAGGATGAATGAATGGTGGCCCTTGGATGAAAAAGGATGGATGGCCAAGATCAAGGAAAACAAGCATACATCCTAGGGAGGAGATGAATGTCATGCCTAAATGGATCAATGGAGGGAATCTTGCCACATCATCAATCCATATTGCCACTAACTCTTATACCTGCAAAATCATACCTTTAAATGTGGTTCTTCTTTGGGCCATGGCTTCTTTTGGGCTTGATCTTGTGAAGGCCTTTTTTTCTTTGAATAATTGGTTGAATTTCTTCAACCCATAATCCACCAACATACTTCTAACCCTAACCACACAATCTAATGCATGATGCAATTATATAATCCATACAAAAAAGGCGAATGTATGCCAAATAAGTTTAAAAAGAAAAAATTACATTTTAAACGTGCCGGGAAGACAAATTCTCATAGGCCGAATGGTGAATCCTCCAAGTGCTTCTTATGCATTCCTTCCATAAATTATACCTACAAAAGAAAAACACGTAATAATTAGGAAGATGATTTAAAGTTTGGGACTTTATTAATTTTCCTTTTAATTGCAACCCGAGGCACGCCACTAACTTTCCACCTTTATCTCTCACCACTTTTCTTCTTTTAAAATTTCACCTACTAACGTCACTATTTTATAACTTTCACCTCACCTCTATCTTTACCTCATGCCAATGTGAAAGCCTCCCAATTTCCTTTATTTTTTTATTTATTTATTCCATTTCTATTTAGTTTAACATTTAATTCACTTTTACATAAGATTCCACTTACCAAAATTTCTCACCACAGCACTCCTAGGGTTTCTCATAAATTTTCTAAAATTCTATTCTCTAACTCCTATAATCCTAGAATCAGCGTTAAACTCTTATAACATAACATAATCTAAGGCTATGAACGTTATTGGAAATTTCCGAGTGTTACAATTTAAATTTTTTTTAATTTTTTCTTAAATGGTTTTCAATGGTTTTAATTCTCTCAACGATTTAAATTTCCACTTTAACGTTATAGAATTTGCTTAGGTTACGAATGTATAAAAGGAAAAATTTTACATGGGAAATTAAGGAATAGTTTAAGGGTCGTTAAAGCTTCTCAAGGTCTAGGGTGCTTGTGTAACAACCCCAACCCGGTCAGGGCCGCCACAAACAAAGCCATGACGTATTCTTAACTTTAGACCATCAGATTTTCACGTAAAATTTTTTTTTTCCTATTTGCTCAATACTCTAAAATAAAACGGGCCTAGACAATTGATCTGCCGCAATCGACTCTAAATAGACTAACTTTAACTTAAACATGACGGGCATAAGAGTCGTCAACTTTTAAATCATTAAAATGAGGTAAAAATCCTTTTTCAAAAAAACGTCGACTCGGTTTTTGGGCCCTTAAAATTCTTTAAAATACATGGGGATCGCCCGTAAAATATATTTAAAAAGTATCGTAAAAGGTCGGGTCGAAACAGGTTTTAAAAGGTCAAAAATCAAAATTTTGCACCTGGGTGCCCTGCGGTGCGCGCGCCTTGTAACGCCCCGAGTCATCTGAACCCGGTTTGCTACCCATAACACTGAACCGAACCATGACGACTTGATGCTAAATAAAAAAAAAATTTCGCTCGACAGTCAAAATTTGACTTTTTCTAAAAATTTAAAATATTTAAAACTTGCAGTGGAAATAATTAAAAACAGCAATGTAGTAAAACAAAACTATAAATCATGGTTTGAAATGTTAAGAGGCAATCGGTAGTTTGGAATTAAAGTTTAAAACTGTGGAATACTAGGAGAAATCGCGGAAATCCAACGTATCTGCCGATGAGCAAAGCCAACGGAAGGAGCAAAAATGAAAACAAAAAGGCTTCTACCGATGACGTGCACCAACAACGCATTACCATCTGCCGATGACGTCAACGCAGCATCATCTGCCGATGAAGTCAACATAACTTCATCTGCCGATGAAGTCAACATAACTTCATACACAACTTCATCTGCCGATGAAGTCAACACAAATTCATCTGCCGATGAAGTCAACATAACTTCATCTGCCGATGAAGTCAACATAACTTCATACACAACTTCATCTGCCGATGAAGTCAACACAAATTCATCTACCGGCAGATTTCCATCTTCCGATAGACAAACGCGCGACATCTACCGATGACGTCAGCCGGATGATCCCTTCATCCAACATCTGCCGATCGCTAGACGACGAAAACCTACACAACATCTTCCGATAGACAACTTAACCATGACTCAACATCTACCGATAGTCATCATCTACCGATAGAGAACAAAACAACATTTCATCAACTCCTCGTTATAAAACACTACTCCAACTACAGAAAAGGATTTACTTACTCTACTGAAATCATTCAAAAACGATTCAACCATTGCATTACTCAAAATTTAGCAAGTACTGACATCTAGACCCAACAAGATACGGTTATCAGGAAGGAAAACTCAAAACATGTTCAAAACTTTGAAATCAATTCTGTCATGAAAACTCAACATACTCAGACTGAATCTTTAACTACTAGTCCTCCTCACTGACAGACATCAGTTAAACCGCCCCATCAGCTGCCAGAACATTGAATAGGTGCACTCCTCCAACCCGACTAGTCCTCAGTGAACTCAGTAAACACACCTGCTGTCACTTCTTCACCTACATCACAAAACTCATCTATTAGCCTAATGCTAAGTAAGTAATGCAAAATGAAATGAATTACTGAAACATAAACTCCTAATCATGCAGTTTCTACTTTCTCATCTCAGTTGCTCATTCATCGTTTCTGATTCAGATCCCCCTGTGAAATTGGGAGTTGGATCAACTCTCCCAAAGTATTTATCCACTGACTCATTAAGGGGCGGATTAATTCCCTTAACAGTAAATCTGATTCACATGTTCAGATCCCCCTGTGAAATTGGAAGTTGGATCAGCTCTTCCAAAGTATATTTATATCCACTGTCTCATTAAGGGGCGGATTAATTCCCTTAACAGTAAGTCTGATTCACTTTGCTGTTTCATCACATTCAATCCTCTCCATACCAATATGTATTCAAATTCATTTTCGTATACATTTTGAAAACATGATGCATGGCATACAAACACATCCAAGTAAATACAAACCTAACGTTTTGTGATGTAGGCCCGAAGGCACAAGCAAACATTACTTACCTGATCTCCTGGAAATCATTCGTTTTAAACTACTCTGGAAGCCTTGCCCACCTAGTTGAGGAATGAGAATCGGTAAGGAGAATCGCCTGGAGTTCTGCTGAGCCTGAGCTGAATACCGAGAAAGGAGAAATGAGGGAATAGTGGCGGCTAAACCTCATTAAACCCTTCCTTAAATACATTTTCCACTTTTCAAAATGCTAATTACTCTTTTGCCCTTGCATAGTTATTTATTAACCTAATCATCATTTTCTCCCAAATCCTCATATTATAAATGGTTAGTTAAATTCGGTTCAATAGAACCGGGTGCTACAATCTACCCTCCTTAAAAGAATTTTGTCCTCAAAATTCAGTACCTGAATAATTCCGGATGTTGGTCCATCATGTCTTGCTGGCGCTCCCAAGTTGTTTCCTCTATGTTCTGGTTGTGCCAAAGGACTTTCACTAATGGAACCTCTTTGTTGCGCAATACCTTCACCGCATAGTCCAAGATCCTTACAGGTTTCTCTTCATATGCCAGAGTGGGGAGAACTTCGATACTCTGCTGTTCCACAATCTGTGATGGATCTCTAACACACTTCTTTAGCATAGACACATGGAACACACTGTGTATTCCATCCATAGAAGCCGGCAGCTGTAACTGGTAGGCTGCTCTCCCAACTCTCTCCAAAATGGTGAATGGTCCAATAAATCTGGGGTTTAACTTTCCTCTTTTTCCAAACCTCACAACTCCCTTAAAAGGTGACACTTTAAGAAAACTTCATTAACAACATCAAATTCCAGTTCCCTTCGTCTTTTGTCTGCATAGCTTTTCTGTCGGCTTTGAGCTGTCAGGATTCTTTGACGGATAAGAGCAATCTTCTCTACTGTCTGTTGCACAATTTCAGGACCAATCAGTTGTGCTTCCCCAACTTCATCCCAATACAATGGTGATCTGCACTTCCGTCCATACAATGCCTCGTATGGTGCCATACCTATGGTTGCCTGAAAACTGTTGTTGTAAGAGAATTCTACTAAGGATAGGTATTTGCTCCAAGAACCTTGAAAATCCAAAACACATGCCCGGAGCATATCCTCTAATGTTTGAATGGTTCTTTCCGATTGTCCATCAGTTTGAGGGTGGAAAGCTGTGCTAAAGTTTAGTTGCGTTCTCATAGCCTTGTGCAGACTTTTCCAAAACTTAGATGTAAATCTGGAGTCTCGGTCTGAAACTATAGTGCTTGGAACTCCATGCAGTCTAACTACTTCATGCACATACAACTCTGCCAGTTGATCCATCGAGTATGTTATCTTTATCGGCAGAAAGTGAGCAGATTTGGTTAAACGATCGACTATTACCCAGATTGCATCATGTCCCTTTGCTGTTCTAGGTAATCCTATAACAAAATCCATAGCTATTTGTTCCCATTTCCATTCGGGAACTGGTAAGGGTTGCAACATTCCTGAGGGTCTCTGATGCTCGGCTTTAATCTGTTGACAACATAAACATGATCCTACATATTCTGCCACACTTCGTTTCATACCAGGCCACCAGTAGTGATGTTTAAGGTCTCTGTACATCTTTGTACTCCCCGGGTGGACAGAAAACCTGGAAGAGTGTGCTTCAGAAAGAATCTCGTCACGAAGCTTCTTAATGGCAGGAACAAACCATCTATTCCTATACCTAAGGATCCCATTGGTAGAATAGTTAAAATCTGACTTGTCCATAGAATCCATGCTTGACTTGTACTTGTTACACTCATCATCGTTCGCCTGAGCTTCCTTTATTTTCTCAAGAATAGTAGGCCTTAAAGTTATGGTTGAAAGTATAGCTGATACATTGGTTACTGCTTCTAGATTAAACTTTTGGAATTCTGTCTCTAAAGCTATTGGTATGTCTAGAGTCAATGCAGAGACGGAATGAGTCACTCTACTCAAGGCATCAGCCACTACATTGGCCTTACCAGGGTGGTATTTAATCTCGAAATCATAATCTTTGACAAATTCTAACCACCTACGCTGCCTCATATTCAGTTCCTTTTGCGTGAAAATGTATTTCAGGCTCTTATGATCTGAAAATATCTCACAAGATTGTCCATACAGGTAATGCCTCCAAATCTTAAGTGCAAATACAACTGCAGCTAATTCTAAGTCATGTGTAGTGTAATTTTTCTCATGGACCTTCAACTGTCTAGAGGCATAAGCTATCACTTTCCCATCCTGCATTAACACACAACCTAGACCGATCTTGGAAGCATCACAATAAATGCTAAACTTACCATCCTCGACAGGGAGGGTCAGAATTGGAGCATTGGTCAGCTTCTGCTTCAAAGTTTGAAAACTATGCTCACAATCCTCAGTCCACACATATTTTACGTTCTTCCTAGTTAATCGGGTAAGGGATGTCGCAATCTTTGAGAATCCTTCGATAAACTTCCTGTAATACCCAGCCAATCCAAGGAAACTTCTGACATCCGTAGCATTCCTCGGTTGGGGCCATTCCTTAACTGCCTGGACCTTAGCTGGATCCACAGATATGCCATCTCCAGAGATGACATGTCCTAAAAAGTGAACTTGGTCCAACCAAAATTCACACTTGGAAAACTTGGCATAAAGTTGTTGCCTTCTCAGTACTTCTAACACTAAACTCAAATGTTTTGCATGCTCGTCTTTAGTGCTAGAATAGATTAGAATGTCATCTATGAATACAATGACAAACTTGTCCAAATACTCGTGAAACACCCTAATCATGAGATCCATGAAGGCTGCTGGTGCATTTGTCAGACCAAAAGACATAACCAAAAACTCATAATGTCCATACCTCGTGCGAAAGGCAGTCTTTGGGATATCCTCAGATTTAACCTTCAGCTGATAATAACCGGATCTAAGGTCAATCTTAGAGAAAACTCTTGCACCCCTAAGCTGGTCAAATAAGTCATCAATTCTCGGCAAAGGGTATTTATTCTTAATAGTTAACTTATTCAATTCTCTATAATCAATGCACATGCGCATAGATCCATCTTTCTTTTTGACAAAAAGGACCGGTGCACCCCATGGTGAAAAGCTAGGGCGTATGAACCCTTTCTCCAACAGATCCTCCAATTGTTTCTTTAACTCTTTGAGTTCTGTCGGTGCTAGTCTATATGGATTTTTAGACACAGATTCGGCTCCGGGGTAAACATCCACAACAAATTCAATTTCCCTATCTGGTGGCAAGCCTGGAAGGTCATCTAGGAATACTTCAGGGAAGTCTTGGACGACTAAGACATTTTTGGGACTTGATTTCTCTACTAGTTGTATGTCTAAAACACTAGCTAAGAAGCACAAATACTCTCTGCATAGGGAGGGTCTACAATTGACCGAAGTCATTACAGTCATTTCCTTACTCTTTTCTGAGGCTTGAAAGGTATGCCTCAAACTACCAGGGGGTTGGAAACTAACTATTCCAGTCCTACAATCAATCGTGGCATGATGCTTAAACAGCCAATCCATTCCTAGAATTACATCAAATCCCATTATATCCATAATGATGAGGTCAGCAGGTAGACTCACACTTCCTACTAACACATCACTGTCAAGCATCACTCGGTTAGAGTGCATGCGTTCACCAGAGGGTAAGGTAACATTAAACACATGCATAGAAGGGGTAAACTGTACATCTAATTTAACAGCAAATGTAGATGCTATAAACGAATGCGTTGCACCAGAATCTATCAAAGTAAAAGCAGGCACAGAGTTGATCAATATAGTACCTGACACTACAGCAGGCTGTTCCTCACCCGACTCCGTCATGGAGAATATTCTTGGTTTAATCATAGCAGGACCACTCTTAGGAACTGGACAGTCTCTGCTAATGTGGCCGACTTTGTTACAATTATAGCATCTGGTGACTCTAGGCTTCGAACACTCTTTGAACGTATGTCCAACCTCCTCACAGTTGAAGCACTTTCCCAAGCCCAGTCTACATTCTCCCGGGTGGTTCTTCAGGCACTTTGGACACTGGGGAAATTTCCTGACATTTTGCACCTTTCCCCCTGATCCTTGGCTATTTTGGCCCTCACTTGGCCTCTTCGTTCCCCTTTGCTGGTGTGGCTGGTTAAACCTTTGCGGGGCCTCCTTTGGTCCAGCACACTTCCTTTCAGCCTCTTCCACTTCCAGAGCAGTGGACACAACTTCGCTGAACGTTAAACCTTTAATGCCACAGAATTTGACTCCCCGATAAATCTCCGGCTTCAGTCCATGCACAAATTTGAACACCTTATCCTCGTCCTTATGAGCAAAGTGTCCAGCAAACCTGGACAAGGACTCAAATTGCCTACTGTACTCTGCCACCGACCCTGTCTGCTTCAAATTCAGAAATTCCAACTTCTTTGCGGTCTGGACCGTGCTGTTAAAATATTTCTCATAGAAGATGTCCTTAAACTGTGACCAAGTCATAGTCAGAATGTCAGTGGTGGTTTCAACTGTTTCCCACCAGAGTTGAGCTTCGCCAGCCAAGTGAAATGTTGCTAACGTGACCTTATCTCCTTCTCCTATGCTGGCGCACCTAAACATGCTCTCTATCTTCCTAAGCCACCCTTCAGCCACAACAGGATCAGACGACTGACCATCAAACGTGGGAGGTCTTAACCTCCGGAATCTATCCCCGGAATGCTCGTTGCTAGAACCCGAGTTGGCACTTCCTTGCACCTCTCGGTTCAGCAGTACTCCTAGTTGCTCGGATTGTTGGCGCATTAATTCTGCCTGCTGTTGCACTAGATCTGTCAACTGTCCGATTACACTAGAATCTTCTGCGCTTCCCGGAGTTGGTGTCTCTCTCCGAACCCTTGGCCTTCCTGGTCGTCGGGACATTTTGCTATATTCCTGCGCAGGGTTAACTATTTTATAAACATCTAATTACTAAGGCTAACATAAACACGTACAGTTGTTGGAGTACTCCCATGCAACGATCGGCACTGATGAGTAATCTTTTGAACGGTTTAACTGAATGTCTCTGATACCAACTTGTAACGCCCCGAGTCATCTGAACCCGGTTTGCTACCCATAACACTGAACCGAACCATGACGACTTGATGCTAAATAAAAAAAAATTTCGCTCGACAGTCAAAATTTGACTTTTTCTAAAAATTTAAAATATTTAAAACTTGCAGTGGAAATAATTAAAAACAGCAATGTAGTAAAACAAAACTATAAATCATGGTTTGAAATGTTAAGAGGCAATCGGTAGTTTGGAATTAAAGTTTAAAACTGTGGAATACTAGGAGAAATCGCGGAAATCCAACGTATCTGCCGATGAGCAAAGCCAACGGAAGGAGCAAAAATGAAAACAAAAAGGCTTCTACCGATGACGTGCACCAACAACGCATTACCATCTGCCGATGACGTCAACGCAGCATCATCTGCCGATGAAGTCAACATAACTTCATCTGCCGATGAAGTCAACATAACTTCATACACAACTTCATCTGCCGATGAAGTCAACACAAATTCATCTGCCGATGAAGTCAACATAACTTCATCTGCCGATGAAGTCAACATAACTTCATACACAACTTCATCTGCCGATGAAGTCAACACAAATTCATCTGCCGGCAGATTTCCATCTTCCGATAGACAAACGCGCGACATCTACCGATGACGTCAGCCGGATGATCCCTTCATCCAACATCTGCCGATCGCTAGACGACGAAAACCTACACAACATCTTCCGATAGACAACTTAACCATGACTCAACATCTACCGATAGTCATCATCTACCGATAGAGAACAAAACAACATTTCATCAACTCCTCGTTATAAAACACTACTCCAACTACAGAAAAGGATTTACTTACTCTACTGAAATCTTTCAAAAACGATTCAACCATTGTATTACTCAAAATTTAGCAAGTACTGACATCTAGACCCAACAAGATACGGTTATCAGGAAGGAAAACTCAAAACATGTTCAAAACTTTGAAATCAATTCTGTCATGAAAACTCAACATACTCAGACTGAATCTTTAACTACTAGTCCTCCTCACTGACAGACATCAGTTAAACCGCCCCATCAGCTGCCAGAACATTGAATAGGTGCACTCCTCCAACCCGACTAGTCCTCAGTGAACTCAGTAAACACACCTGCTGTCACTTCTTCACCTACATCACAAAACTCATCTATTAGCCTAATGCTAAGTAAGTAATGCAAAATGAAATGAATTACTGAAACATAAACTCCTAATCATGCAGTTTCTACTTTCTCATCTCAGTTGCTCATTCATCGTTTCTGATTCAGATCCCCCTGTGAAATTGGGAGTTGGATCAACTCTCCCAAAGTATTTATCCACTGACTCATTAAGGGGCGGATTAATTCCCTTAACAGTAAATCTGATTCACATGTTCAGATCCCCCTGTGAAATTGGAAGTTGGATCAGCTCTTCCAAAGTATATTTATATCCACTGTCTCATTAAGGGGCGGATTAATTCCCTTAACAGTAAGTCTGATTCACTTTGCTGTTTCATCACATTCAATCCTCTCCATACCAATATGTATTCAAATTCATTTTCGTATACATTTTGAAAACATGATGCATGGCATACAAACACATCCAAGTAAATACAAACCTAACGTTTTGTGATGTAGGCCCGAAGGCACAAGCAAACATTACTTACCTGATCTCCTGGAAATCATTCGTTTTCAACTACTCTGGAAGCCCTGCCCACCTAGTTGAGGAATGAGGATCGGTAAGGAGAATCGCCTGGAGTTCTGCTGAGCCTTAGCTGAATACCGAGAAAGGAGAAATGAGGGAATAGTGGCGGCTAAACCTCATTAAACCCTTCCTTAAATACATTTTCCACTTTTCAAAATGCTAATTACTGTTTTGCCCTTGCATAGTTATTTATTAACCTAATCATCATTTTCTGCCAAATCCTCACATTATAAATGGTTAGTTAAATTCAGTTCAATAGAACCGGGTGCTACACGCCTGCCACCCCAGCGCGCACAGCGTGCACGCCCAGCGTGCGCCAGGGCACTCCCAACGCCAACCTCACGTGTCAAACATGTGCCAAACGCGATCGATCGCACCACAAGCTCGATCGATCGGGCCGGCTCGGGTTTCCCGACTAAAAATGACCATAATTCACGATCGATCGCGCTACGGGCACGATCGATCGCGTGGGCAACTCCTGGGCACGCCCAGCGCGTGCCAGCACGCCCGTCGCTCGCGCACCCCTCGCGCGCGCGCCCGGCAACTGCGCCCACCCGCGCCCACCTTCCCTTCTTCTTCATCTTAGCCTATTTTTCCTTTCCAAACTCTTACTTTTCACCTTAAACTTTTCATAAATCATTTCCCCAACCTTTTTAAACACAAAATCTTCAAAACTCCAAAAATCCCGACTCATACAAATACCCGAACACATTTAAAATTTGTAAAAATAAACTGCATGGGTCGCTCTAAAACCCGAGTGTATCCTTACAGTTTAAAAGACCTTAATTCCATTTAATCCACAAAATAAACATATCCATAAACGTCTGAATCCCTAAAATTTTCCCAAAACAAAATCATTAAAAATAACACCGCTCCAAGCCTACCTCCAATATACAATCCTCAAAACGTCAACTTCACTATACATCCTAAAATAGATTGCATCGTTCAATATCGTTCTAATACACACCTATTTACCACAAAATGACTTGGAGCACACCCATGGATTCTCTTGCCTAGCCAAAACACATCCCGTCACCACGAGCTCCGCCCATCAACCAACTACACGTGATCATCAAGAGGGAGTTCCTCACCTTCGTTCTCGTCACCTACATCATACTATAAACACATTAAGCCTAATGCTTAGTAAAGGGGTGCACTAAAACATGAGTATACATAATGCATGATTTTTTTCAAAACATGTTCGTTTTATCATTTATTCACTTTACATAACATATACATATATATCTTTAGGCATGAGTAGGCACAGGCACAATCCCGTCTACCCTGTAGACCAAACACTTGCTCTGAGTTGCCATTACATATTGTCGCGCCCTGAGTTGCCATTAACGTGCCCTGTGCCCTACTCATCCGCCAACTTTACTTAACATTATCACTTTACTTTATTTACTTAAAATATGCATGCAAGAACATATCATTAAACCTTAAAGGAGAATACATAATACATGAAGAATGGTACTACCAAACAATCATAATGTACGTAAACGAGCCTAATCGACTACTATAGGAAACGTCCTAGTCTTCGCGACTATTTAGAATCCCAAAATCGTGAAAACATCATTAAGACATTTAATTCCTAACATCGAGGGCTTTAGGAGTCGGAAACCTAACACCACTTACCTGGAGTCCTAGCCATGCCGAGCACCGTCCTTGGAGAGCTTGGGTTACCTAAGGCATTTTTCATAACATGTCATTAGTATCGACTCTAAATCTTCAAATTCAAAACTAAACGAAAACCCGAGCTAATAAAATTTTTTCCTAAAACTCTAATTTCACTTCTTTCGGGCATTTCATCGAGCACTAATCGCTCATGATTTACAAAGCTCCATTAATGGTGCTGTACTAACCTCCAACCACCAAAACCTAACCATAAATATTCACCCACCCCATTAATTCACTCTACCTACCTAGATAACAACCAAAACATCATCCACGAGCCATAAAATCGCTATCCTATCGATTTCTCACAAATCTAGAAATTTTATACTAAACCCTAAATCAAAACCAACCCTAAAACATCAACTAAACTTGCCCAAAAGTGTAGAACTTACCTAGAGTATGGATTAGGGGAAGAAAGCTTGAAGGAAAATCGCCGGAACGGAGGAGCCCGATCATGTTGAGAGATGGCAGTGGAAAAGGGGAAGAATTTGTGAGGAACTCACGTTGGAGAGGAGGGAAATGAAAAGAAAAGGAGGAGTTTTAGGTTTTATAAAAATTTTGACTTCAAAATTACCCAAATGCCCTTTTGTAAATTTCTTGCATAAACTCATCAATTAACTATCGATTCGGTTTTCTCTAAATTTTCTTATTTCTCCAAATATTCTAATTTATTCCTAGGGTTCTAACGAAACTACCCGTTAATAAAACAGACTTAATTTGCTCATTTACAAAAATCTCCCTAAGAGCGAAAACCCGAAAACCTAAAACTCAAAACACATAACCGAAATCTCTGGGCGTTACAGCTTGGCTCCCACTTCAAGTCTTCAAATATTCTTCTTTTACAAACAGAGCAAACTTGTTAGAAAGAGATTCGCACGAGGACAAGGCCTTGGCTCGAGATCGTGTCAAGGGTCCTCTTGGCATATCACATGTCATCACTATTATATTTGGTCATCTTAAATTCTATTTTAAGAAGGAATTCACTCAATATTTTATATCAAGCCCTAAGAGTTTGTTTAAAATCATAGAGTGCCTCGTTGAGATTATAAACATTATCAAGTTTATCATGAACTTCAAATTAGGCAATGATCACCTAGAATGTTATCTTTAGGATGACTTTTATAATATCTCCAATATTTAGGTAAATCGTTATTCACGTTCTCGATTAGAGTTATTTCTAATTCCTTAGAAACTATTTCAAGGGGTGTGCTCTCTTGATTAGCACAATTCTTTTCTCCTATGTCAAAAGTTTCATTTCCCATTCAAGATCATCATCCAAGTCAAAATTGCTTGATGATTGAATTTATTCATCAAATGTAACATGTATAGATTCTTCCATAACTAGGGTTCTCTTGTCACAAACTCTATAAGCTTTGCCAGTTGAAGAATATCCTAAGATTATTCCAAAATTCATCTTGGAGTTAAACTTTCCTAAATTATCTCTGTGTTTAGGATAAAATACTTACAACCAAAGGCTCTAATATACTTGACATTTGGTGTTCTTCCATTCCAAAGTTTGTATGAAGTTTTCTCTAGGATTAGTGATGTGCGAAGAGGAGTCATCACTCGATCACGAGCAAAATCCTTGGTCGAGCCTTTAACTAATGAGTGTGCTCTTTTTGTAGATGAAGCTTTCTTGGAAGACTAGAGGTTGGAGCCAAGTGCACTAGACATGAAGAAGCCTTTCCACTTGCTAACATGATAGCAACCCTCGGCCACTCCAAAAATAAAAGAATGAATTTGTCTTCCTTGTGACAATTATGGTAGTTTGAGTTTGCTTTTATTTCTTTTAAAGACTTTAGCATTTTTATGTATTTCGTGCCATGAAATGACTGAACATGTAATGGAGGGAATATTGGCTACATTTTGAAAGAAGAGGGACTACTTGAAAGTGACCATTGGAGAGAGGAGGATTGTGCATAAAATGGCAAAACCAAGGTGTACTCTGCTAAGCCATGTGGCCGAGTACCCCTCCCTTTTGAGCCTCCATTTTTACTAGTTGCTAAACCATAATTTGTAAAGAAGATGCATGGTATTTAAGATACCTTTTTAGCCTCTCTTCAGCACTTTTGATTGAAAAAATTGCAAAATCTTTCAGCTTGTTGAAGCTCAATAACTTTCTTCCTCCGTGAGTTACATCCGAGAAAACTAGGTTAGTTCTTGGGGTATCCATTATTGTGAGAGCCAAAGTGGTGACATTTCTATTACAACCTTCCTCCTCCATTTTTTAGTGTGAAGAATCACCAGAAAGGTTGTATTTCAACTCTCATCCTAGGGTTAGTTGGAGGGTTCCTTTTCAAAGAGGAGCTAAATCCCGAGTGGTGCTGTTATTACCTCCTCGGACCAACAAGAAATCTTTCATCCATAACTTTTCATCCACAATGAACCAACCTTTGATTTTTAAAGGACACTTCCATTAAACCGAAAGTAAGTTATCATTAAAATTTCAGCTCATTTGAAGAAGTTGTGCTTCCGTAAAAATAGAAAACTTTTCAGCCAAAATTGTTTTCACTCGGACGAGAGCAATGTACTTCAACCTCCTTTCTTTAGTTGAAGCACGTCAATTAATCTAACAGAGGTACAGTTTAGGACAAAGCAAGCAGTTGCAATGACGTCCACCCCAAAATATTTAGGAAGACTATTCTGAAGCATAGTCCAACCTAACTCTTGAATAGACTTATTTTATCTCTCAACAACTTTGTTTTGTTAAGGCGTTATTAGTGAAGAAGCCGTATTTTGGACAAAAAAGCTCAAAACTTTCATTCTCAGATTCTCCATCATGATCTTTACTAATTGCATCAAACATTTCTTCTCGTTTTCAACTTTCTTCTTAAAGCTATAAAAAGTTTTGTATGTTTTATCCTTCGTCCTTAAGAAGAAAACTCATGTGAATCTAGAGAAATCATCAACAACGACGTTGGCATAATGTTTTCTTCGTAAACTAGCAGTTTTAGACGGACTGAAAAGATTCATATGTGACACACCATGAGTCTCGCAATTCTCTCGCAAAGCATGGACAATGGACAATGTTCAAGAAGCTCTCGGTGAAACTAGAAAAATAGAACAAAACAATTCAGTTGCAGCAGAAAAATAGAGAACTTACGTAACCCTTGAAAATTGAACTACCCACCTATAATTCTTCCTTAGAAAGAGGTCGAAGGATTGGTGGTAACCAGATGAATGTCTGCGCTTGTAACGCCCCAAGTTTTCTGAACCCAGTTCGTTACTCATAACCCGGACATAACTAAGAAATTTGGACTAACTTAAAACTTTGCTCGAAAGTCAAAATTTGACATTTTTTTTTTAAAAACCTCAAAATTTTAAAACTTGCAGCGGAAATTCTTTTGAGCAGAATAGAGTTAAGCAAAGCTATAAAACAATGTTTAAAAATATCAGATGAAATATTGAGAAATCATTCGGCCAGAAGAGACGAAGGTTTAAGTGTGAAATACTTAAAGTTCATAAAAGTCAAACACAGCATCCGCTGAACAAAGTAAACAAAAAGGGGCAGAAACAAACCGAAGGCTTCCACCGATGACGTCAGTCGGATGAATCATTCATCCAACTTCTGCCGATCTCAAAACGACGAGTTTTGCTGCTCGCATATATCGATGACGTCAGCCGAATAATTCATTCATCCAGCCTCTGCCGACCACAAGACGACAAAAAACTTTACTCACAAAACAGAACAAACAGAATACATCGACCGGTCACTAGACGACAAAAACCCAATACTCGCAGCCTCCGGTCATAAAACGACAAAAAGTCTTCCTACATCTTCCGATAGATATAATATACGACATCATCTGGTCACAAAACGACAAGGCTACTACAGACTTATATCGAAGACATCATCCGATGACTTTAATACACGACATCCACCGATTACTAAACGACAAAACTTCTAATACATCTTCTGATAGGCAAATTCTCAACTTCTACTAATAGGAGAATCTCATAACTTCTACCGATAGACAAACTCACAACATTTCGTCTATTCAATACAAGAACAACTCTAACTACAAGAGAATTTGCATACTTCACTGAAACCATCCCGAAACAATTCAAATCCTTACATTACTAAAATCCAGTAAGAATAAATGTTAAAACCAATAGAGTGTTATTATCATAAAAGCCTTGGGAATATATTCATAAACATTAAAAACGCTTCTGTCATTAGAAAACTCAGCATAATTAGATTGAATCATGGTTCCCTAAACCTCCTCTTCTATAGGCACCAGTTAAACCCCCCCATCAGTCGCCAAATCGATGCACGTATGCACCCCTCCAACCTGCCTAATTCTCAGTAAGATCAGAGAACACACCTACTGTCTCTTCTTCACCTACATCACAAAACTCATCTATTAGCCTAATGCTAAATAAGTGAAGCAATCATGAAATGAAATACTGAAATGTAAATCTTAATCATGCAGTTTCTACTTTCTCAGCTCAGTTGCATTCACATTCATCGTATTCTGATCTCAATATTCCATTGGGAGTGAGATCAATTCTGCCAAAGTCATAAATCCTCTTTATCAATTAAGGGGCGGATTAATTCCCTTAATAGCTATCATGATCCCCAATTTCCCTTGGGAGTGGGATCAACTCTCACAATGTTATAAATCAATTTTATCAATTAAGAGGCGGATTAATTCCCTTAACAGCTATCATAATACGTTCTGTTCATGTCTTACCATACATTCCATGTAAATTCATTTTCGTATTCTTTTAAAACATGATGCATGACCAAACTGAAAACATTCAACATGCCGAAATCCTACTGTTTTGTGATGTAGGCCCGAGGGCACAAGCAAATTTCACTTACCTGGTCTCCTAGAAAACGTCTCGGTGATTGGCTACTTCGAGAGCTTACTCAATCTTAAAATCATAGACAAAGCATACATTAAACTTTCTCTAATCTTCATTCTAAACCGCTAGAAATTTAAGGAAACTAGTTTTGAAGCTTAGTTCATTGTGCATTCCCGATTTACCACAACAACCGAACTAGCTCACTCATACGGCATCCTCAGAACTCACATTTATGCTCTCCCAATCATCGATAGCTACCAATGCAGCGAGGAATCGAAACAGAACTCACCTATATTGGAGGAGAATCGAGTAGAAGAATTGCCTAGAGAGCTTTACTGCTTGAGCTGAATACCGAAAGAGAAAAAATGGGAAATAGTGGCGGCTATAGTGTATTAATCACAAAGCCTCTTTACTTAAATAGGTTATCCATTATAAGTTCTCAATTTACCACTATGCCCTTACTTAGTCACTCATTAACCTAATTAATATTTCCCTCAATTTTCTCCACAACATGCTGACTATTAAATAACGGCAGCGCTGGTCCAGGAAGCAACTGGTTACCTTCTCAGAATAGGGTCCTCCGCGAAGGAAGAACGCACTAGCAACAAACCGGTTGTCCACTCCTTTGATATTTGCCCCACTAAAAAATGGACGACGAGATAGAGTGGTTATAAGAGACCACCAAGCAACCAAAATTGGTTGGCAAGGGTATTCTACTCGATCCTACGCACTGAGGCTCTCGAACGCACTGAGAATACGGGAGAAACTCCACGCTTTGAAGACACTTCAATATATTTTTGAATTAATCAAAAGTCCTTACAAAGTGTTCAGAATACGTTTAAATAGCAAGATGATCGGTGCTGACGAAAAACCAGAAAGGAAATAATCAAATGTAGCCGTTGGAGCATCGATGGTTCAGCCACGTATGCGCGGAATCAAGGCTTCTGCCCCACGCTGCTCGGGTGCGTGTGCTGCTGCTCGGTGCTGGCCCTGTGTGCGCCTAGATGCTATGTAGTTTTTTTTTTGTGCGCGCGTCTAGGTGCTGCCTTATTTTGTTGGTCCGCGGGCGCATACTGCTGCCCGATTCTGTGCATGTTGATGCCTGCTCCTCGCGTGCACCAGGTGTTCGACTGAGTGCCCCTTCCGTGCGCCCCTCTTCTTCAAATCGTGCATCGATGCTCTCAATCCATGCTTTAAGATACACTTTTCCCATAAAATTGACAAGCCGATTAGATGAAGAATTGATTAATTTATGTACCTTGGTTTGTGATCGTCCGATAGGAGCCCATGGCACATCATCCTCTCTAGAGGATTGAGGATTTTTCCTCAAATCTAGAGGTTCACCAGTCTCGAAGTCGCCTTGGTGGTTGAGCTTTACTCTCACGTGGACACCAACCTGTTTACTTATAAACTTCCCGGGATCAAAGGGAAAAGATATGTCCAAATGATAGACTTGATCTTTGAGCCCTATAAAATAGATACAAATATTAGAAAAAGGATCGGACCATGGATTTGGCCGAGTCGGACTGATAAAGATAACAAAGTCCTTAATTATAAAATTCAGCCATGGAATTGGCCTTGGTCACCTCCCGGTTGTTGAGGATTTTACCCCAAATCCAGGGTTTTATCCTTTACACACTCGTGACACCTTTGCTTCCATATTCTCAAGTGGATCCATCCACTCTTGCCAACTTTTTCAAACTTATTTCCATGGTCCTTATTTTGTAATACCAAGTGCTTATAAAACAATGGGACAAAATAATTACTCATTATGGTAAATAATTGAAATCCTGTTAACCACCCACAATGTTCTTGGATAAACTTTAAAAATTTAAATTGATCATTACCCACAATTTGTAAGCAAGCATCCATGATAATGGTTACAAGTTCATGCAAAGTATAGTCTAAAATAAACATTTTCCATGCTAAGCTAAACAAGTCAATAATAAACTGAAAGAAGGAATCATCCTTTCCAAACCATTGAGTAAAGTCTAAGATATCCTTAGAGATAAGATATATACTAAGTTTAGCATAAGTTTTAGCTTGTCCCAAAGTTCCGAAGTAAAATGCAAATAATTCAACAATTAAGTATGTCATGATTCATTAATTTTCTGAAATTGGCATTAACAGTCATAGCATCAAAAACTTCTTTCAAATATTTTATGTCAAAACTAATAACAAAATTAACTTCCAACCAACCAATCCTAAATAACCAAGTGACTAAATAATTGGATAAAATATTCTTAATCACAACATAAAGATCATAATTTCCAAGAGGGATTAATCCAATTGATAAGGTTCGGGCACTAGTAATTGACAACCAAAATTTGTGCATGACAAAATTATCTTTTTCATAAAGTGTATGCCAATAGTGAAAATTCTATTGATAGATAAAACATTCAAGGAATATACCAATTCTAGCTCACAATTAGGCAAATAGCTAGTGACGGTATTTTCAACAACTCGAGTAAGATCATGCACGGATTGGTCAAAAATAACTATCCAAAGAACCCAAACACGATCAATATCACATCAATTCCTTATCTCAACAAATTTGAAAGTACAAGCAATCAAATTAATAGATGGTACAAGCCTTGTTGTCAAAGTACTAACCATCTCCTTTGTTACTCTATGATTGTCGCTTGTCGTCAAAGGTTCAGGAAGTCATAAGGTTTCAAAATGGCTCTTTTCCTTCTCACCTCGTGAAGCTAAAACGAAAAAACAATCATTTTCCAAGACATAATATATATTTCGGTTTGGTTCAACAAAAGATCATAAAGACTTTGTTCAATGATTAACAACCCAATTTCTTTCTAATCCAAAAATAATTTCTTTATTGCCAAATAAGTGTCACATCCCCATTCAAATTTTCCATCGAGAGGTTGGATTCATAAATAGGATTTAAGATGACAATAGACATAACACAATTACACCCAAGTCTAGTAATGTTAAATTTGGTTGTCATGCTAATTTCTTTAAACCAAAATCTTACTTGTAGACCAAACAAGCACAACCAATATATCAAGTTCTCTTCTTCCTTTAATAAAGACGACAAATAAAATTCATCCATAAAGTTATCTCTAATTTTCTTCTTATTAAAGTAAGGGATTTTGAAACAAAACAGCCAAACTACATCAATTAATTTCATAGCACTCAAGAGTAAGATAAGCCTTAAGAATCTATTAGAATAATGCCATGAAATAATAATGCAATAAAGATCCATATTCATAAAGCTCATCAAACTAATATGCATAACGAGTGGAATCCTTAATGCTTTACTAAAAGAACTTTTTATATCCAAACACATTTGTTTTACCACAAAACAAATATTACTATCTTAAAAACTCTTCTTAATAAGGTAATCTGAAAAGTCGTAAGGTGGCATGATCAAATTTTTTTCTCTAGATAAGGAATAAAAATTAATGGGCTCTTTAATGTCATGCCAACAAGAAAATTTAGGACAAAAAATATCATAACAAGAAAATTTAGGACAAAAAATATCAGTCTTTATCCCATCCAATTTTAAAGAACCAAGCAATTAAATTATTTTGCGGTACATAACTTGTTGATATATCACCCAACACCTTCTTAGATGTTTTGGTCTCTAAATTTAATTGGAGAGGATTAGGAATCTTTACTGTGCTCAAGCAACTCTCTTCATCATGCTTGCTTGCAAGCTCTAAAATATATGACCCTTCTTTTTGGTAAGAAGAATATCGAATAGGTAGACTGGCGGCCATTATCTCCTCCTTGAAGTTCGTTTCCTCAAAGGTTGAGAGGTTACCGATTGGAGGAGAAATTGCTTCCTCAACTTTTGACATGGTTAGCTTATCAAAACTAGAAAATGTATCTAAACAATTAAAACTAATCAAGTTATCACAAGAAATGTTCGATTGTGGGGATTCAACAAAAACAGATTCTAATAAATCACAACAACTTCCATTATCTGGTTCAATAAGATCAACATCATCCATTTCATCATTGTCTTCAATGTCAAGGAAGTACTCTTTATACAGCCTAGGAAAATATTCATAGTTATCTTCAAGAAAAAGTTTAAAGTTTTTAAGCCATAACTTTTTCTTAGGTGTTAAAAACTCATCAACCTCGACATCGCTCAGTTGATCATAAAATTCCATTGCTCAATCAACAATCCACTAAAATAAAAACAAAAGATTAATCTAAACATAAATTTTCAAATTCTCAGCCAAGTATATCACGTGTATTTAACCGATTAGGAATGAAAACAAGACGATATATTTGATCGATTAAAACACAATTACAAAGCAATATATTTAATCGATTAAAATACAATTACACAGCAAGTTGTAACGACCCTAATACTGTACCAAATTTTCCGTACACATATTTTTTTTTTTATAAATACTTTAAATAAACCCTAAGCGGAACCTAAACCGAAATCGAAATTAAAATCGAAGTCGGGGTTGTAATCTAACTTATTTAAATAAACATTTAACAATTTAAAATGTAGCACCCGACTTTATTTAAATCAAATGACTGATCAATCAATTAAGTGCATTTCGTGGTTGAGTTTGAGTGAAAGATTATTAGGTTAATGAGTGAGTAAGTAAGGGTAATATGGTAATTAGAATTTATTAGTGGATAACCTATTTAATGAAGAATTTATGGAAGTAGCCGCCACTATTCACTCTCACTCTCACTCTCGGATTTTAGCTCAAGTCACCAGAGCTCTCCCAGCGATTTCTCTCCGATCCCATTCGCGGATCTAGGTGAGTTTCTACCTCGATTTCTACTGATTTAGTATCTGAAGACAATAGCGTGGAGGATTGTAGTTGTGTATTTCGTATTTTATTCTGAATGTGAGTGGTTTCGAGTTTAGCATAGAACCATGAATGCCGAGCGATTAGAACTCCCAACTATCCCTTAGGTTTCTTTGAATGCTGTAGAATGAGGTGTGGAAAGGACTGGCTTAATGTTCTGTTTATGTTCTAGGTGAGAAAGGTCCCGAAGAAGCTCCTAGCCGAGCACCCGCCAAGAATCCAGGTAAGTAAAGTTTGTTTGTGCCTTCGGGCCTACATCACAAAACAATAGGTGTTATGCATGTTTGTATGCTTATTTTCAGTTGTCATGCATCATGTTTTTGAAAGACTACGAAAATGTATTTTCATGAAACGGTATGGCATGTGTGAGCAGGATGAACAGAACAACTGTTAAGGGGGATTAATCCGCCCCTTAACTGAGAACAGAGGATTGAGGTTTTGGGAAAAATGATCCACTTCCCAATCCTACAGGGGGATCAGATCAGTTAACTGTTAAGGGAATTAATCCGCCCCTTAATTGAGATCAGAGGATGTATGCTTTGGGGGATGACCGATCCACTTTCCCATCGTACAGAGGGATCAACAGAGAACAAATTTGAATGCAACTGAGATGAGAAAGTAGAAATTGCATGTTTAGGGAAAATTATTGTGTCATCGATTTATTTCAGCCATTGCTTTACTTGCTTAGCATTAGGCTAATAGATGAGTTTTGTGATGTAGGTGAAGAAGTTACCGAAGGTGTGTTTACAGAACAGTTTGAAGACTAGGCTGGTTGGGGGAGCACATCCATGCATCGGTTGGGCAATCTGTTGAGGCGGTTTAATCAATGGTTGTATGTGTTAGGTTGAGAATACTGGTTTCAGATTAGCAATTTCTGAGTATTTTAGTGACTATGGTTTGAGTTTGGTTAAAAATGATTTTCTTAAGATTTTACTGGAAATGACGAATTGATGGTTTAACTGTGTTTTGCTGATTTGATTAGTGTTTTCATGAAAATTTGGTTGTCTGAAGGTTTTCAGTCGATTTTACGAGTCCTTCCGGTAAGCAGTGATGTTCCTTGTTTAGGGTGATTACTTTGAATCTACCGGTAGATGCTGCCTATCGGCAGATGTAGCGTGTTTTGTCATTCTGTTGGCAGATATAGTCCATCGGCAGATTAGTGTACATTTTAATTCTATCGGAAGGAGTCGTATTGTTGTTATCGGTAGATGTCGCGTGTTTGTCTATCGGAAGATGGAGACGCGTTATTTGTGTTGACCTCATCGGCAGATGAAGTTGTGTTGACTTCATCGGCAGATTGAGTCGTGTCGACGTCATCGGTAGATGCAGTCTACCGAGTGGAGTCCTTGTTTGCACACGTCATCGGTAGAAGCATGTTACTGCTCCTTCTGTTGACTTTATCCATCGGCAGAAGCGTTTGACTTCGGCGACTTCTCCAGTATCCCATAGTTTGAAACTTTATTCCCTATTTGTCGATTGCCTTTTTACCCTCCAAACGATGATTTATAGTTTTGTTTTAACTCCATTGCTAATAAAATGATTTCCGCTGTAAGATTTAATTATTTTGAGATTTTAGTTTATGTCAAAAGTGAAGTTTTAAAATATACGAATGAGATTTTTTTTTTAGTCTTGAGTAACGGACCGGGTTCAGATAACTTGGGGCGTTACAAGTTGGTATCAGAGACTATTTGGTTAAACCGTTCAAAAGATCACTCAACAGTGTCAATCGTTGCATGGAAGTACTCCAACAACTGTAAGTATTTATGTTAGTTTTAGTTAGTAGATATTTATGGGAATAATTAACCTTTACAGGAATATAGCAAAATGTCTAGACGACCAGGGAGGCCAAGAGTTCAGAGAGAGACACCAACCCCGGGAGGTGCAGGGGATTCAGGAGTGATCAGGCAGCTGATCGATTTGGTGCGTCAGCAATCTGATATGATGCGCCAGCAGTCCGATCAGTTGGGACTGCTACTGAACCGAGAGGTACAAGGGAGTGCCAACTCGGGTTCTAACAATGATCAGGCAGGAGAGAGGTTTAGGAGGTTGCGACCACCCACTTTTGATGGAAAGTCAGCTAATCCAATTGTGGCCGAGGAATGGTTGAAAAAGATAGAAAGCATGTTTAGGTGTGCAAATGTGGGGGAAGGAGAAAAGGTCGTTTTGGCAACCTTCCACTTTGCCGGTGATGCTCAACTTTGGTGGGAAACGATGGAGACCACCCATGATGTTCTTGCGATGACTTGGACGCAATTTAAGGAGATTTTCTATGAGAAGTATTTTAACGGTACTGTACAGACCACAAAGAAGTTGGAGTTCATGAACTTGAAACAGACAGAGACCGTAGCTGAATACAGCAGACAGTTTGAATCACTATCAAGGTTTGCCGGACACCTCGCACGCAGGGATGAGGATAAGGTGTTCCAATTTGTGCATGGGCTGAAACCTGAGATTTGTAGGGGAGTCAAGTTCTCGGGTATAAAAGGATTGTCCTACAGTGAAGTGGTGTCCACGGCATTAGAAGTGGAAGAGGCAGAGATGAAGTGTGCCGAGTTTAGTGCAGCCCCACGAAAGTTTGTTCAACCACCACCGCAGAGAGGAGTGAAGAGGCACAATGAAGGTCAGTACAACCGAGGAAAGGTGAATAAGGTGCAAGACACTAGGAAGTTCCCTCAATGCCCGAAGTGTTCAAGATTTCACTCGGGAGAGTGTAGACTTAGCACGGGGAAGTGTTTCAACTGTGAGGAGACCGGACATCTGCTTAAGGATTGCCCAAAGCCCAGAGTCCTTCGCTGTTATGATTGTAGTAAAGTTGGCCACATGAGTAGGGATTGTCCAGCTCCGAAGAATGGCCCTGTGAATATAAAGCCAAGGATATACTCCATGGTGGAGTCAGGTGATGAAGACCAGCCCGCTGTTGTGTCAGGTACTATACTAGTCAATTCAATGCCTGCTTTTACTTTGTTAGACTCTGGTGCAACGCATTCCTTCATAGCATCTGCATTCGCTGCTAAGTTAGATGTTAAGTCCTCACCTACTATGCATGTGTTCGATGTTGCTTTACCTTCTGGTGAACGCATGCGCTCTAGCCGTGTGCTGCTAAATAGTGTAGTGACAGTAGAAGATGAGAACCTGCCTGCTGATCTCATTATTTTAGAAATCATGGGATTCGATGTAATCTTAGGAATGGACTGGTTGTTTAAGCACTATGCTACAATAGATTGTAGAACTGGTTTAGTTAGTTTTCAACCCCCTGGTGGTTTAAGACACACTTTCCAAGCCTCGAAGAAGGATAAGAGGATGTCTATCTTAGCCGCTTTTAGTGCTAGATCTTCCTTATGCTGTGAGTATTCATGCTTTCTGGCCAGTGTTTTGGACACAAAACTGGTAGGAGGATTGAGTCTCCAAAATGTTCTAGTAGTTCAAGACTTCCCTGAAGTTTTCCTTGATGACCTGCCTGGTTTACCACCAGATAGGGAGATTGAATTCGTAGTAGATGTCTATCCTGGTGCTGAGCCTGTATCTAAGAATCCATACCGATTAGCACCGGCAGAACTCAAGGAATTAAAGAAACAGTTAGAGGAACTGACAGAAAAAGGATTCATACGACCGAGTTATTCACCGTGGGGTGCACCAGTTCTGTTTGTTAAAAAGAAGGATGGATCAATGCGTATGTGCATTGACTATAGAGAGTTGAATAAATTAACCGTCAAGAATAAGTACCCATTGCATAGGATTGATGATTTGTTTGACCAACTACAGGGTGCACGGGTTTTCTCTAAGATTGATTTAAGATCCGGATACTACCAATTGAAGGTTAAATCGGAGGATATACCAAAGACTGCCTTCCGTACGAGATACAGACATTTTGAGTTTTTGGTTATGTCCTTTGGTTTGACAAATGCACCAGCAGCCTTTATGGATCTTATGAATAGGGTGTTTCACGAGTTTTTAGATAAGTTTGTCATTGTATTCATTGATGATATCCTGATTTACTCACGAAATAAGGATGACCATGTAAGGCATCTAACCTTAGTGCTAGAAACATTAAAACGGCATCAGCTTTTTGCCAAGTTTTCCAAGTGTGAATTTTGGCTGGACAGAGTCCACTTTCTAGGCCATGTGATCTCGAGTGATGGAATATCCGTGGATCCAGCGAAGGTTCAAGCAGTAAAGGACTGGCCTCAACCAAAGAATGCTTCTGATATTAGGAGTTTTCTCGGGTTAGCAGGGTATTACAGGAAGTTTATTGAAGGATTCTCGAAAGTTGAAACACCCCTCACTCGTTTAACTAGGAAAAACATAAAGTATGCCTGGACTGAGGAGTGTGAGTCCAGCTTCCAAACCTTAAAACAGAAATTGACCAATGCACCAATACTAACCCTTCCTGTTGATAATGGTAAGTTTAGTATTTATTGTGATGCTTCCAAAATTGGACTTGGCTGTGTTTTGATGCAAGACGGTAAGGTCATAGCCTATGCATCAAGACAGTTGAAAACTCACGAAAGGAATTACCCTACGCACGACTTAGAGTTAGCTGCTGTAGTTTTTGCATTGAAGATTTGGAGGCATTACTTGTTTGGACAGACCTGTGAAATATTTTCAGATCATAAAAGCCTGAAGTATATTTTCACACAAAAGGAATTAAACATGAGGCAACGTCGATGGTTGGAATTTGTCAAGGATTATGACTTTGAAATAAAATACCACCCTGGTAAGGCCAATGTGGTGGCTGATGCATTGAGTAAAGTAACACCATCAGCCTCAGCCTTGATTCTGGACATGCCGGTGGCCTTAGAATCAGAATTCCATAAGTTTAACCTAGAAGCTGTGACCAATATAGCAGCTATGCTTTCTGCCATCTCTTTGAAACCTACCATTCTGGATAAGATAAAAGAAACCCAGAATAATGATGGAGAGTGTAAAAAGTTCAAGTCAGACATGGATACTACTGACAATTTGGACTTCAATTATACTGATGATGGAATACTTAAGTTCAGGAATAGATATTTTGTACCAGCCAATAAGGAGCTTCGGGATGAAATCCTTTCTGAAGCTCATTCTTCTAGGTTCTCCGTTCATCCTGGAAGTACAAAAATGTACAGAGATCTTAAGCAGACCTATTGGTGGCCTGGTTTGAAGAGAAGTGTAGCTGAGCATGTAGGATCATGCTTGATCTGCCAACAAGTTAAGGCTGAACATCAGAGGCCTGCAGGGATGCTGCAGCCATTGCCACTTCCCGAATGGAAATGGGAACAGATAACCATGGATTTTGTTGTGGGATTTCCTAGAACCGTAAAAGGACACGATGCAATTTGGGTGATAGTGGACCGATTAACCAAAACTGCTCATTTCTTACCTATAAAAATGACTTACTCTATGGATCAACTAGCTGAATTGTATGTGCATGAGATTGTGAGATTACATGGGGTTCCAGCTACTATAGTTTCTGATCGGGACACTAGGTTTACATCAAAATTTTGGAAAAGTTTACATAAAGCCATGGGTACACAACTAAATTTCAGCACAGCCTTCCATCGCCAAACCGATGGTCAGTCGGAAAGAACCATTCAAACGTTAGAGGATATGCTCCGGGCATGTGTTTTAGATTTTCAAGGTTCTTGGAGCAAGTATTTACCTCTGGTGGAGTTTTCTTACAATAATAGTTTTCAAGCAACAATAGGAATGGCACCGTATGAGGCCTTGTATGGACGAAAATGTAGATCTCCTTTGTACTGGGACGAAGTTGGTGAAGCACAGTTGCTTGGTCCTGACCTTGTGCACCAAACTGTTGAGAAGGTTGCCCTCATCCGTCAGAGGATCTTAACAGCTCAAAGCCGACAGAAAAGCTATGCTGACAGAAGACGCAGAGAATTAGAGTTTGAAGTAGGCGATGAAGTTTTTCTTAAGGTATCACCATTCAAAGGAGTTGTGAGGTTTGGAAGGAGAGGCAAACTGAATCCTAGATTTGTTGGTCCTTTCTCAATTCTGAAAAGGATTGGGAAGGCAGCCTATCAGTTACAGCTACCAGTTTCTATGGGAGGGATACATGATGTGTTCCATGTCTCTATGTTAAAGAAGTGTATGCGGGATCCAACTCAAGTTGTCGAACAGCAGAACATTAAAATTCAACCTACACTTACCTACGAAGAAAAGCCAGTAAAGATTCTAGATTTTGCAGTAAAGGTGTTGCGCAACAAAGAAGTTCCATTGGTGAAAGTCTTATGGCACAATCAGAATACAGAGGAGGCAACTTGGGAACGCCAGCAAGACATGATGGACCAGCATCCAGAACTGTTCAGGTACTGAATTTTGAGGACAAAATTCTTTTAAGGAGGGTAGATTGTAGCACCCGACTTTATTTAAATCAAATGACTGATCAATCAATTAAGTGCATTTCGTGGTTGAGTTTGAGTGAAAGATTATTAGGTTAATGAGTGAGTAAGTAAGGGTAATATGGTAATTAGAATTTATTAGTGGATAACCTATTTAATGAAGAATTTATGGAAGTAGCCGCCACTATTCACTCTCACTCTCACTCTCGGATTTTAGCTCAAGTCACCAGAGCTCTCCCAGCGATTTCTCTCCGATCCCATTCGCGGATCTAGGTGAGTTTCTACCTCGATTTCTACTGATTTAGTATCTGAAGACAATAGCGTGGAGGATTGTAGTTGTGTATTTCGTATTTTATTCTGAATGTGAGTGGTTTCGAGTTTAGCATAGAACCATGAATGCCGAGCGATTAGAACTCCCAACTATCCCTTAGGTTTCTTTGAATGCTGTAGAATGAGGTGTGGAAAGGACTGGCTTAATGTTCTGTTTATGTTCTAGGTGAGAAAGGTCCCGAAGAAGCTCCTAGCCGAGCACCCGCCAAGAATCCAGGTAAGTAAAGTTTGTTTGTGCCTTCGGGCCTACATCACAAAACAATAGGTGTTATGCATGTTTGTATGCTTATTTTCAGTTGTCATGCATCATGTTTTTGAAAGACTACGAAAATGTATTTTCATGAAACGGTATGGCATGTGTGAGCAGGATGAACAGAACAACTGTTAAGGGGGATTAATCCGCCCCTTAACTGAGAACAGAGGATTGAGGTTTTGGGAAAAATGATCCACTTCCCAATCCTACAGGGGGATCAGATCAGTTAACTGTTAAGGGAATTAATCCGCCCCTTAATTGAGATCAGAGGATGTATGCTTTGGGGGATGACCGATCCACTTTCCCATCGTACAGAGGGATCAACAGAGAACAAATTTGAATGCAACTGAGATGAGAAAGTAGAAATTGCATGTTTAGGGAAAATTATTGTGTCATCGATTTATTTCATCCATTGCTTTACTTGCTTAGCATTAGGCTAATAGATGAGTTTTGTGATGTAGGTGAAGAAGTTACCGAAGGTGTGTTTACAGAACAGTTTGAAGACTAGGCTGGTTGGGGGAGCACATCCATGCATCGGTTGGGCAATCTGTTGAGGCGGTTTAATCAATGGTTGTATGTGTTAGGTTGAGAATACTGGTTTCAGATTAGCAATTTCTGAGTATTTTAGTGACTATGGTTTGAGTTTGGTTAAAAATGATTTTCTTAAGATTTTACTGGAAATGACGAATTGATGGTTTAACTGTGTTTTGCTGATTTGATTAGTGTTTTCATGAAAATTTGGTTGTCTGAAGGTTTTCAGTCGATTTTACGAGTCCTTCCGGTAAGCAGTGATGTTCCTTGTTTAGGGTGATTACTTTGAATCTACCGGTAGATGCTGCCTATCGGCAGATGTAGCGTGTTTTGTCATTCTGTTGGCAGATATAGTCCATCGGCAGATTAGTGTACATTTTAATTCTATCGGAAGGAGTCGTATTGTTGTTATCGGTAGATGTCGCGTGTTTGTCTATCGGAAGATGGAGACGCGTTATTTGTGTTGACCTCATCGGCAGATGAAGTTGTGTTGACTTCATCGGCAGATTGAGTCGTGTCGACGTCATCGGTAGATGCAGTCTACCGAGTGGAGTCCTTGTTTGCACACGTCATCGGTAGAAGCATGTTACTGCTCCTTCTGTTGACTTTATCCATCGGCAGAAGCGTTTGACTTCGGCGACTTCTCCAGTATCCCATAGTTTGAAACTTTATTCCCTATTTGTCGATTGCCTTTTTACCCTCCAAACGATGATTTATAGTTTTGTTTTAACTCCATTGCTAATAAAATGATTTCCGCTGTAAGATTTAATTATTTTGAGATTTTAGTTTATGTCAAAAGTGAAGTTTTAAAATATACGAATGAGATTTTTTTTTTAGTCTTGAGTAACGGACCGGGTTCAGATAACTTGGGGCGTTACATAAAATAATTAAATAAAACTTTAATTAAAAATTTGAAGCGTCGAGGGACAAAAAGGGCAATCGCCCATAATACAGGGGCGATCAGTCGCCCATAATTAGGGCGACTGATCGCCATCGGTGATTCGCAACAGGCGAATATTCGCCTGTTGCGAAACGCCCGTGGCGATTGATCGCCACAGTTTGTGGCGATCAATCGCCCCACCCTCTGGATTTCTCCAGAGGGAGGCGATTCGGTCGCCGCACTTGGCGACTATTCGCCAAGCGCTCTGTTTTCCTTCTCCCATTATCTTCCTCCATCTCATTCCTTTCTTTCCTTTACTCCTGCGACAACTACACAATACAACTTATACTTACACCTTAAACCAACCATACAATAACATCATGACATAAACTCTCTCATATCCTCATTCTTTTCACACTTCACCGTTCACCCAATAAACGACTTGAAACGCATTTTAAAACTAAGAACATTTTCATGAAAACGAACTGCATGGATACGTTTAAAACCTAAATAAATCCTCGTATTTTAAATCACCACGCAGTTCCAAAATACATTCAATGAAAGACTTTTCAAACCATTATAAAACAGTTTCCAAAACATCAACATATACATATATACCTATCAACTATCCAGAATCAAACAACCTAAAATATTTCTATACAAACATCAGCCCAAAATGTCCCAGACCCTCAAAATCTATACATACTGTCCCCACGGGTCAGGTAAGCGTCGACTGCGACAGAACACCACCACAGCCATCCTCCGTCAACTGGACTCAAGCCTCAGGAGGAGGAATCTCATCCTCACCTGTATCCTCGTAATCACCTACACCATACATAAACATTATGAGATGAAATCCCAGTAAGCTCTACGTAAATACAATGCATGCTGTGCGTATGAGTTTGATAAATCATTCTTTATTTTCTTTACTATGCAATGCACGATAGGTGTCACCGAGATCCTATCCCTCTAACCGGAGAGAGCTCATCCAGCGGGCGGGCTACTCTTTCCAGCTATAGGTGGGGGGTACACGCTTACAACACGTACAGCCGTGCCTGAGCCCCACCTCGCGTGACCGATAAATGATACGCCTTTCGGCCGATATGCCTTTCGGCCTATGCTATGCTTTACATTATCTTTAAAACCCTGTGTGGAAGTTCATTTTCATGCTTTTCTTTAAAACACGTGATGCGTGAACAGTTCATATCTTAAAGTAAACAAGCAATAATGTATACCATCAAAGACTATAAGACATAATCTATAAAACAAATAAGCCTAGCTACCCAACCAAAACAATATAAAACAAGTGCATCTCCAAAATTTCTCGACACGACATTCGACGTACGGTGTAGGCCAATCGGCCAGAGAAGAATCACGAGAACTTACCTCGTGTCCAAAGCAGCTCAAGCTCCGTCCACGAGCGTTGTTTGTCTGAAGTAAAACACAACATTAACGTTAAAACTAATTTAAGCCATCGATCGTCCAAATTTACAAAACCTTAACTAAGGAAACTTCCTAAAGTTCTAATCCAATTTATTGAGCTATCTATTCGAGCAATTTACGCTCGGCACCTCAATTCACAATTTACGAGTTTTTCCTTAAAAACGCGAAAATCCCTAATTTTTAACTTTTTTTTCACAAATTGGTTTAAATTCGTCCAATAACGTTCAATACTTCCTTTATATCGTCAATCACAATAAACCTATTAATTACGAACCCTAAATCGCGTTTTTAATCGAAAACCTAACTAAAACCCTAAACGTATAACTTTACGAAACTCGGAATATAAAGTTCGAAAACTATAGAATCATACCTAGGGTTGAGAAAGGAGAAGAAAACACGAAGAACGGAGGAGAAACGGAGGAGAATGGAGGTCGGAATCGTTGAAGTCGCCGTGAGGGAATCACCTGAAAACAGAGAGAAAGCTCTCTAGAAGACTTCACGCAATAGGGAAGAGAATGAGGAAAGAAAAGAGTTAAGTTATTTTATATTTTGATTTAGCAAATTTACCATTTCGCCCTTCTTTAGTTTTTATATTAGTTTCGTCCTTCGTTTCGTTAATCGGCTAACAACTCTGGTTCTCCAAACTTCTTTATTTCGCCATTAAATCCGCTCATTATTTAGGATTTATTAAAACTGTCCGTTCGCAAATCGGACCTCGTTTACTATTTTTTTTTTTACCAAAACGACCCTTTATATTACGAGAAATATAATTACTCGAAATATAGCGTTTAATCTCCGAAAAATCCCGTAAATTTCTTAAAATTCCACTTAATTGTTAGGATTCTAATGACGCTTCCTTTTCGTAAAACGAGCTTGATTTGACATATTTACAAAAATACCAATATATATTATAATATAAAGTTTCGTACAAACCGGATATTACACAAGTAGTTTGATGCAACAAGTTAGATAACAACAAGAACACACAACAAAACAATTTAGATAACCAAAACAAAAAAATTGTATCAAGGTTAGAATAAGTGTTCGGTTAATACTAATGAGCGTGCAGTCTAATCAACAGAACCAACAAGTTAAAATACTACTATCAAACAGAAAACAAGACACAAATGATTAAGCTGTAAAAATAAAACAAGACAAACAGTTAAGACACAAATTAGGTAACCTAGAAAACTAAACAGAACGACATGACAATTAAAACATTAAAAACATTAACAGAACTCATCATAGCCAGAAACAAAGACAGACAACACCGAAGGAAATAAAACAGAAAGAAAGAATGACACAACAAGAACATATCAATATTTGTTAACAAAAATATCCTTGCATGCTGGATAAATATGCATATTGGTAGTTCATGCAACATGGTTATTTTGGTTAGCAAAACAAAACACTAATGACAACAAAAACAAGACACACATAAACAGAAATAATGACACAGGAAAGAAACACATAACACGAAACAAAAACAGAATAGAAAAACAAAAATAGAGACAACAGAGAAAAACAAAGAGAAGAAATACCAAATGAGCGCTTGGCACTGATACCAAATGACACACCACAAGTCCCACAATTCTCTCGCAAAATGGATAGTGGGCACAGTTCAGCAAGCTCCCAGTGAAACCAGAAAAACAGAACAAAACAAAGCAGTTGCAACAGAAAAATAGAGAAATTATGTAACGCTTGAAAATGGAACTACCCACCTGTAATTCTTCCTCAGAAAGAGGTCGAAGGATTGGTGGTAACAAGACGAACATCCGTGCTGGTCGAGGAAGCAATTGGTTACCTTCTTGGAACAGGGTCCTCCGTGAATGAAGAACACACCAGTAACGAACCGGTTGTCCACTCCTCTGCTATTTTCCCCACTCAGGAATGGACGGGGAGAAGGAGTGGTGATAAAAGACCACCGAGCAACAAAAACTTGGTGGGCAATGGTATGCTATTTGGTGCTACGCACTAAGAATACGAGAGAAACTCCACACTTCAAAGAAACTTCAATATATTTTCCAATTGATTAAAAGCCCTTACAAAGTGTTCAAAATACGTTTAAATAGCAAGGTGATCGGTGCTGAAGAAAAACCAGAAAGGAAATAATCAAAAGTAACTGTTGGCAAAATATAGTCGTTGGAGCGTCGATGGTTCGACCACGTATGGGCAGAATCAGTGCTACTGCCATGCGCTCCTCGTGTTCGTGTGCTGCTGCTCGGCGCTGGCCCTGTGTGTGCCTAGATGCTATCGATTTTTTGTGTGCTCACGTCCAGGTGCTGCCCAATTTTGTTGGTCCGCGTGCGTATACTGCTGCCCAGTTCTGTGCATGTTGTTGCCTACTCCTCGCGCGCGCCAGATGCTTAATTGAATGTCCCTTCCGTGCTCTCCTCTCCTTCAAACCGTGTGTCTATGCTCTCAATCCATGCTTTAAGATGCCCTTTTCCTGTAAAATTGACAAGCCAATTTTATGAAGTAATGTACGTACCTTGGTTTGTGATCGTCCGATAGGAGCCCATGGCACATCAATATGGAGAAATTAAAGAGGCTTCGAGGAGGAGACAATATTCTTTGAAACAAACAAACTTTTAGTTTGCTACCCCATTTGACTACGAACTCTATCTTTTTCATAAAAAGTTTTCGGAAGACACATAGCTAGGTTTTTTGTAGAGATCTTAGCTAAGGTGTCAATTCCTATATGACCTAATCTGCTATGCTAAAAGAAACAGTCAATAGACGAATTTACGGTAAAATATTTTTCATAAAAGTAAGAATTGTTATTCAAATCAATAGTATAAAATATTTTCATTTCTATATAAAATAATAAAAAAAAGGGAAATTATCGCTTTTGACCTCCAAGTAACCTGTTTTTTCGATTCAAACCTAAAAGTATAATATTTCATGATCCAAACCTTAAAGTATTAAAAACGTAACAAAACAAACCTCGGTGGACGTCCTATTACTGTCTGTTCCCAAAGTTTGCCGTAGAACGGAAAATCTCTTAAAAATAGAGTATGTCTGGTGCATATAACGGACGGACTCTTGTTTCAAGAGACCGTCCGTTCGAGAATTTAGCCTAGAACAGACAGTCTCTTAAAAGAACAGTCCGTCTTTTCATAGAACGGATGGACTCTCTTAAGTAGAGTCCGTCCATTCTTTAACTTAGGGCTAGAGAGGACGGTCATGACCATCCAAGGCTGCGTCCGTTCTCTTAATTATATCAGACCCGAGAGCATTTCCGAACCTATTCACAGTTTGCACGAAGAAAACACTTCTCAAGATCGATTTTCTCCCCAACGTCTAGTGAACTTTTTTGCATAAATTTGACCGAAACTTACTCCAACGTATTATTTTATCATTTTTAAATTATTTGGTTTGAGTTTTAGGTAACAAAATTTGAGATATCTCAATTTTTCACAAAGAGGATGGTCACCATCGTCAGACAGTGCGTCCGATCTCCACATTTTTAATCCAACCTTGTGCTCTGTTCTCTAACGATTTGGGTGAAATTGATCCAGGTTATGTATCAATTTTGAATTGATTTGTTTTGATTTTGAATTGTTTGGTTTGTGTTTGAATTGTTTGGTTCAAATTGTTGAATTGTGCTGATTTTTCAAGCCCTTAATAAAATTTACAGATATTCATCGTAAATGGCTCATAGATTGGTTGATGCAAATGAGCATGCAAACATAGAGTGGTATATGGCAGAGCACGCTCCCATGTACGGTTGTATTCAACCATTTGATCACTTAGAGGGTGAAGGAGAAATACTAGTGCATTCAATATCACAAACCTTAGACGATGAGCTTCGTGAACCGTTTAATTCAGGTGATGACGAGGCACAAAACATATGAGTAAGGGCAAAAAATTCGGGTGATTTTGCTATGGGTAGACAATATAGTTCTTTAAAGGCCATTAGAGACGAAGTACAAAATTATGCTTTGCAAAAAAGATTTGATATCAAATTTGTTAAAAGTGAGAATAAGAGACTCACGGAAAAATATCAAGGAGGAGATTATAATTGGCATCTGCATCTTCGGTCATGCAAAATGAGGTGACCTTCCAAATAAAGTCCTACCGTAATGATCACAACTGTGCAAGGACACTTGATAATCGACACGTTTTGGCAAAGTGGTTGGCAATGTATTATTTAGATAGGTTCAAAAGTCAACCTGACTGGCCCATTCCTGATATAATCGAGACAGTGAGGAAGGAACATAAGGTAAACAGTAAGTCAAGTCTTACGAAAAGAGGAAGAAGCGAAGCTAAAGAACTTAATTACAGGAGGGGCGAAGAACAATTCAAACTACTGCGTTTGTATGTATGGTGGCTTGTGTGGTAGGTTTGTTGGAACTGAGCATGTAATATCCGGCTTGTACGGAATTTTAGATTATAATATATATCGGCATTTTCTATAAATATGTCAAATCAAACTAGTTTTACAAAAAAAAAGCGCCATTATGATCCTAATTATTAATTGGAATTTTAAGGAATTTACGGGAATTTTCAGAGTAATAACGCTATATTCCGAGTAATTAAGTTTCTCGTAATGCAAAGGATGTTTCAGTAAAAAATAGTAAACGTAGTCCGATTTGCGAACGGACAATTTTAATAAATCTCAAATAATGAGTTGGGCTTATTGGTGAAATAAGGAGATTTGGTGGAACCGAATAGCTAGTTAATTAACGAAACGAAGGACGAAATAAATAGAAAATCAAAGGAAGGGAAAAATGGTAAAATGCAAAGTCAATATTAAATTTAAAAACAAAACTCTTCTTCTTCTCCACGCCATTTCTCCTCTTCTGCGACTTCTCCTTTCCCTCCGGCGATCAACGGCGATTCTCTTCCTCCGGCGCTCGTTCTTCCTCCGACGACCTCCAATCCTTCACGTTTTCTTCTCCTCTCGCAACCCTAGGTAAGACTCTATGCTTTTGGAGCGTTATAGTTCAGTTTTCACAAAGTTTAACGTTTAGGGTTTCGTATAGATTTTTGTTAAAACGTGATTTGGTAATCGATAGGTTAGCCGTAGTTTTGAATTTAATGAGCGTATTGAACGTTATTGGATAAAGTTAATTGGTTTTGGACGAATGTTAGAATTTGAGAATTTTCAGGTTTTAGGGAAAAACTCATAAATTGTAGTTTCGAAGTATCGATCGTAAATTGTTCATCGATATGCTTAGAATAATTAAGTTAGAAGTTTTAAGAAAATTCTTTAGTTAAGGTTTTGTCAATTTGGACGTTTAGAAGCTTAAATTAGTTTTAACGTCGATATTGTGTTTTGCCTCAGACAAACAACGCTAGTGGACGGAGCTTGTGCTGCAGTGGATACGAGGTAAGTTCTCGTGACTTACTCTGGCCGATTGGCCTACACCGTATTTCGATGTCGCGTCGAGGATCTTAGAGTATTGTGTGTTTAACTGCTTTGGTTGGGTAGTTAGGTTTAAGCGTTTGTAGGTTATTTCTTTTATAGTCTTGATGGTACACATGTTTGTTTGTTTACATTTATCTTGAACTGTTCATGTATCACGTATTTTAACTTGTCATGAAAAATGAATTTCTGCACGATGTTTTCATCAAACCATGTGGCCCAGAAATTGGGGGCTCTTGATCTATCGTGCGGGCCGATTAAGGGTCTGGCCGATACCACATCTCATGTAACGTAATTAATGAACGTAATCTGTTATCTGGTCATGCGAGGTGGGGCTCAGGCACGGCTATACGTGTTGTAAGCGTGTACCCCCCTCCTCTAACCGCACGGGGTAGTCCGACCGCTGGATGGGCCCCCTTCGGTTAGGGGGATGAGATCTCGGTGATATACTGTCTGCGACGCTCTGTATGTATGCATGATTTCTGAACTCCATATGCACTGCACGCATCTGCATTTACGTAGGATTTATTGAGATTTTTATCTCATAGTGTGTCTGTATGGTGTAGGTGATATCGAAGCAGGTGAGGACGATGTTCCTCCGCCCGATGTATAGGATGGTTGAAGAAGCACGGTTGCAGTGGTGTGCATGAGCAGTCGTCGCGTATGTTGACCCGTGGGGATAACGGTTAGGTATTTTGAGGGTTTTTGGGTGAACTGGGCTTATTATGAATTATTGTATAGTTGGAAATATCTTAGGTTGTCTGGCTTGGATAGTGGATAGGTTTATGTTTTGGTTTTTTAAATGTTTGAAAATATATTATGTAAATGTTTGGTATTAGGGAAAAGTTCAGTTTTTAAACCGAACCACGCAGTTTATTTTTATGAAAATAGGCTATGTTTTGAAATGTGTTTTGAGTCGTTAAATGAGGGATTGGTGAAGTGTTAATTGTATGCAGGGAGAAAGGGTTTATTATGTTGAATTTGGTTTGCAGAGGAAGGATCGAAGAGAGAAAAGAAGGGAAGGAAGAAAGAAGGGGGGGAGGGGGGGCGAGCTCTCTGGGAAGTGATTCCAGAGGGGTTGCCGAACGATCGCCAGGGAGGGCGATCGTTCGCCCCCCTGTTTGTCAACTTCTCTTGATTTTCTAGAGAAGTTGCCGAGCGATCGCCATAAGGGCGATCGCTTGGCGAAAATGATCGCCCATGGGGCGAACGTTCGCCCTTGGTAAGGGGCGAACATTCTCCCCTCTTGTTTTTAAGTCAGGCGATCGATCGCCTGTTTTGGGCGATCGATCGCCCCTTCCTTTTTGGGCGACTTTTCCGTTTCTGCCCCTGTTTTCATCTGTTTTTGTTGGCCGATAGTTCTAATTAGTTTTTAATGGTTTTAAATAAATGTTTTAAGTTTAAATTAAATTGGTTTAGTTTCCGCTTAAAGTCCGCCTAGAGTTTATTTAAAGTATAGGGATAAAAAAAAAATAGTACGGGAAATTGGGTACAGTGTCGGGGTTGTGACAGGGCAGACCTATTATATGTTTAGATAGATGTCATCTGAAGGGCTCTTGCCCCGGCCAATTACTCACGGCTGTAAATATTGATGGCAACAATGGCGTATATTCGATTGCCATTGCTAACGTGGAGACAGAATGCAAGGACTCGTGGCTATGGATTTTGGAGTTATTGCAGGATGATTTAAGCATTGGTCGTGAACGAGGATGGACATTTGTGTCGGATCGACAAAAGGTATATATTATTATTACTATTATTATTATTCGGGCATTGTAGTTATATTGTTTTATACTGAGTTTGTTTTTCTTTAAAATTTCAGGGGTTGTTGGTTGCTGTGGATGACACTTTTGGTGTAACGACCCACGTCCCGAACCACGTCCCCGGCCCAGGCCCGTACACCTGGCACCGAGCCACGTGTCCGGCCACGTGTCCGTTACCTCATGACCTTTCCTCCCCCTGCAGAGGATTTTTGCCTTCCCCCCCACTCGAACCCAGGACCTCAGGGCCTAGTACCTGGGGTACAAGTGAGGAGTACCACTTGAGCTACTAGCCCAAGTGGTACTCCTCACTTGTACCCCAGGTACTAGGCCCTGAGGTCTTGGGTTCGAGTGGAGGGGAAGGCAAAAATCCTCTGCAGGGGGAGGAAAGGTCATGAGGTAACGGACACGTGGCCGGACACGTGGCTCGGTGCCAGGTGTACGGGCCTGGGCTGGGGACGTGGTTCGGGACGTGGGTCGTTACAGAAAAAGGCGCCTTTTTTGTAAAGACCCAGCCCAGCCCGCGGACGCACTGCCATCGACTGGGCCCAGCCCGATACGTATCGCCGTCAGCTGTTGGGCCTTCACTCACGGTCTTTCCCCTCCCTGTAGGTTATTTTTGCCTTCCTCCCCACTCGAACCCAGGACCTCAGGGTTAAGTACCTGGGCTACAAGTGAGGAGTACCACTTGAGCTACTTATTGTGATGACCCGAATGTGCACGTATGGTGACACGGGGTCCCCTAGAGAAGGGTCCGTGCGATACCCACAAAAATAAGAAATGTGCTCGGGTGCAAGTGTTATGCAAAAACTTAAAATAAAGAGAAGGAAATGGAGAAGAAAATGAAAATAAATGCAAGTGATGTGAGTGATGAGTGAAGGCCGAATATTATAAGCATGATAATGGCATGAACTATGATAGAAAATGGAGAGATAGATGAAGAGAAAGGTGTGTGAAAAGTGAAGAAATGAATAATAATAACAAGAAATAAAATGACAAGAAAATAAAGGTAGAGTGTGTGATATTGAGGGCCGAATTTAAAGGTGGAAATGTGTGTGAAAGTGAAGCGGAAATGAAAATAATGGAAATACCGTTGGCGGACCCGTAGAGCGATCTTACGGTTTAAGCTCTCGGATAAACGATTTTCCCGTAGGAAAACCGACCACCTAAGGCCTAGGTTTTCTTCCTCAACTCCGACTCCCGTTGGAGAAGGCGAGGGAATGAATAAGGATTATCCTAGCAACCCGAAGCTAGGATAATAATGGAGGGCTTCTCCACTTGGTTCAAAGAACCAAGGAAACTCTCAAAGGCTAACCACCTCAAAGAAGCAAAAAGAGATATTTTATAAATTGGCAAAAGGTTCTTGAAAACAACAATATGCATGCATTATATAGACCTAGGGTGGAGGTTAGGGTTTCCATGGAAAGGATTGGAGCCGTTGATGAAGGCCAAGATGAAGGGACAAGATTGCAATCCATGTGCTTTATCCAAGGGTTGAGATGCTTTCCTTGTTTTGCTTGATCAATGGTGCTAAATGGCCATGTCATCCATCCTTGTGGCCACTACTTGATGTACTTGCATGGGCCAAATCTTCAAGTTTGGGCTTTCTTGGATTGGCTCTTCATAGGCCTATTTAATGAAGGTGTTGCATCTAAATGTTGGCCAAATGTGGGCCAAGTGATGCTTCCAAATATGGACCAAGTGATGATTCCAACGTAGGCCAAATAGTGGGCTTCGTAATGGGCCTAACCACTTGTGGTCTTCAACCCACAACCATGCCACCAAGATGTGACTAAGTCTTACTAACAAAACTAATGCATGGATGCCAAAAACTAATGGCTAAAAGTTTGCCAAAAATGATATAATAAATAAAACAAGCCAAAGAAAATTTACAACGATTTGTTCCCCGGAAGACAAATTCCGGCTTCTGATACTCCAGCTGGTGCTCTGGTGTTTTCTTCATTCCGTTCCGAGCTTTCCAAGAGGGCATCCATATAGCTAGGCTCCCATGTGGCATCCATGTCCAATGAGCTAGAATCCCACGTGGCATCTCCAACTGGATCAACACCTACAAAAGAAACATCATAATAAGTAAGGAGAATAAATAAAGTTTTAGGCCTTTTTCGGGTTTTCAAGTAATTGGCCCCCTAGGCATGTCATCCTCTCCGGGTGATTTGAGGATTTGACCTCAAATCCATTGGTTGGCTTCTTTCCGATGATGTTCTCTCCCAAATTAGTACAAAGAGTCTCAACTAAACTCGCTAAGATTTTAAACTTGAACATGATGAGGGTGTAGTCCTTCATTAAGATGTAGAGTTGAAATCCTTTCAACCACCAATAGTATTTTTTATATAAACTCCAAATTTTGAGTGGTTGGGTGGCCTTCATATGTAGTTCTTTGGTAAAGGTAGGTGGTTTGAATTCAAAAGCTACTTCGAATGGCGTTTGCTGGTTGGTGGAGTGAAAGTTTTGATTATAGCAGAATTCCAGATGTGGTAGCACAGTGTCCCAATTATACTCTTTTGTCCAATGAGCCAATTCTTCAAAATTCTCTATCAAGAAACCAAGATCAATATGACAGCAAAAACAATATCTACCCCAATCCATCTTAGAAAGCCAAGTAATCTCATAGTCGAAGGGTAGATAACTTGCAAATACTAAATCTACCAACTCTTTTTCTTTAGTACGATGATAAAATTTGTAATATCCAAATGAAAAGGCTAGTTGTTTCGTTAGTTCACCCAATTGTAAATTAGGGCATTTTTTGAGTACATTAGGTGTAAATTTCCTCTTGTTTTGCCTATTTCCACTATGGACTAAAGTAGCACAATATGTAGGATCTAGGGAATAGGCTAACTTCTTCAAAAATTGGTGTGAAGGAGAGTTGATTCTCCCAACATATGGAAGGGAGTGAGGTAGACCAGTGATCATATTACAAATCCCAAAGATAATCTCTTCACTTATTTCCTTCTTTTCTTGATGCCATGTTGACACTTCTTTCAACTGGTAAGGCATCTTATCTTCTTCCACCATTTCTTCCCAAAGGTCATTTATTTTGAGGAAGGGTAAATTTGTGGGTGAGGAGACGGGTGATTTATTATAAAGGGGATTATGATGCCAATTGACACTTGAATGAGAGGTTACTTGAGTTGAACCATCCAATTCCTCCTTTTCTTGTTCATTATCTTCTTCCTCCTTCAAAATTTCTTCCTCCTTTTGGTTGTCCATTTCAAGAAGTGGACCCTCTTCGGGATAACAATCAATTTCTTCTAGTGTCTCTTCCTCCCCTTCATTTAAGCTTGGTGTTTTCTCTAAAATCTTTTGTTCTTCAGCGTCACTTAGAGTTTCTTCTTTAAATTCATTAAATTTTTTGGGCATAGGAGGTAGTGATTTAGGGATGGTTGGTGGGTTTGCACGTTCACTCAAGGTTTCTTGAACCCACTTTTCAAAAAGGTGAGTGGTAATTTCAAGTTCGCGTATGCTTTTCTCTAGCCGACTTAAATCAATCGGTTTGGAGTGTAGAATTGGTGGTTGATTAACCCTAGTCCTTATCCCCATTTTATCCCTTAAAATTCTTCCATGAGTAGAGGGATATTCACTCATATTTTGATCCTTAAATTTGGAGGGGCTAGGATAACAAATAGGGTGATCTTCCTTAAAAATTTTGTTCCTTAAATTGGGCTCTTGATTTTGTCGTTTTTGGGCAAATTTCTTCTCCAACAATCTCTTCATTATTGTCCAAGTAATCAATTCTTCTTCCTTATTTCTTCTTCTCTTTTCTACAAATCTTTCCCAAAAATATTTAGCATCCTTGATTAAACTCTTAGAGGCTAATTTAACTTTTACCTTTTCATAATAATCCTCATAAGCAAAAATTTGTTCCACCCTTTCAACCCAAAAGAAATATTCATCCCTACCATTGAGGCCACTAAATGGGAGAATGCTTGGTTCACTGTAATATTCTCGGATAATTCTTCTTCTAGTGTTCATGTCTTTAATCTAAGTTTTAGGAAGGTTTTAAAAAAAATAATCACGAGTTCTTGATCCTAAAATTTAGATTAATTGAACTTTAAATTTTGGGGAATTTGCTTAGGATTAAATTTTCAATTTATATATATATATATATATTTTTTAATTTTAATTTATTTTTTTATTTTTTATTTTTTTAATACATGATTTAAAATTTAAATACTAATGATTTAGGAAAACCCAATTCAACAAAAATAGAAACAAACAGAAATTAACACTTAAATTTAAAAGAAAAATTTTATCCTTTTTAAATCATTTTGCATGCATGAAATAATTAGACCAAAGGTTTTTTTTTTTTTTTTTTACCAAGATTTAATTCAACCAACAAATGTGCTTTATATTCTTTAGCAGCAAAAATTTGCAATTAATAATGCTCTTTGGATTTATACCAATTTCTTGGCTTTGGAGACTCCAAATTTCAACATGCAATTTAACAATAAAGACAGCAAACCAGATAACCAGTGAAGCAATAAGGATGATTTGCAAAAACAGAACAGATTTTCAAATAGTTTAGCAGCAAACAACAGAATATCACAGTAAAGCAGAATTTCAAACAAACAACTAAAAACAGAAAATTGTAATATCAAGGGAATATGCTTTAGCAATTTAATAGCAGTAAATTTAAGGCCATATGATGGACATGCTCGGTTTTAGAACAAAATCACCAGAATAACAAATCAGACAAAAAAACAAAAATTAAAAAAAATTCTGTAGATTTAATAGATCAGAACAGCATCAATAAAACCAATTAAAATATCAGATTTATCATTCAGTTCAATCTTCATTTTCTCATTTGTTTAATCTTTAAAATGTCCTATTATTTGCTGAAGGTAAAACCAACCGAACATAAGAAACAGAACCGATTAGAAACAGTTTTCTTCTTGATTTATACCAGAAACCATATTAAAAACAGCAAGAAACTTGCTTCAGTAAATTAGAAAAACAGCAACTACTTGGAAAAACCAGAAATGATGTTACCAAAAAGACGCTACCCACGGAGCACTACTTCTCCGTACAGTACCAGCACTGGAATAATTGACAAAACAGTGAGCACGCAGTCTAAAGAATTTCCAACAAGGAGTTCTGGAGATTTGTAACCACGCAGCCAATGCCCGATAATCCAGCAACGTTTATTACCACAGCAGCTTGTTCCCTGTTTTGCAGTAGTTCTGTAAAAAGAACCTACAAAGCGATAACCACGTGGACTCCCAACGTAGACCAGTAACGATAACACCAGAAACAGCTTGATGAATCCAAAAAAAAAAAAAAAAAACACCCGAATGAGAACGCTAAAACAAAAACCTACAGCTTAGTGATAAATCCACGACAAATAGCAGCGAATAGGTTATCTGATTGGCGTTAATACTAAACAGTAAGTAAAACGTTCATCTTCATTCATTAAACTCTAATCAGAATGGTAAAGCAGAAACACCCAGCTGAATGAAAATGATTAGCAGCAAAACAACAGGTTAACAATTTTATGCATTAACTTCCAACACAGTAAAGGCATGCTGTAAAATCGATTTCATCAAAATATTATTAACAAGTCTACGGTTTAAACCAGCTTTAGCATCCCAAAATGAAACAGAGTGACAACAGTCTCAATTCTGCAGAAAACTCGTTAGAAATAACAGCAAGCAAACCCGACAACAGATTCAAGTGTAAATTTTTTATTTTCAAAACATTTTCGGTCAAGGATTTTAACGAACAGTTGGTAGGCACGCTCATGCACGATAATAATCAGCTTCAATTGTATAATGTGTAACCCGAAATTTCTTAATCGAACAGCGCAACAGAACAATATTACGGGAATAGATCTGCTGGAACAAATATTAAGCAAAGATTAGAAGCAAAAATCACAAAACAGATCAGATGCCAATCGATAAAAATCTGAAGTTTAATGGGTCTAGTCGGTTTGCATAAAACCGATTCAATAAACAAATTATATGCTTAACTCTGGAAAACAAAACCAGAACCGCAGAAAACAGAGCACTCCTTTAGTCGCCCCTCATGAAACCTTTAAATCCTTTAAAATACTCTGCTTAACTCTTAAATGTTTAGGCGGAAATTTTCTAGAAAAAAAATAGCGATTCCCAGCAACAATAATCAAACAGCAGCACGAAAATATCAAATAGGTGTCAATTACCCACTATCGATGCCAAACAGATTCAGAGAGGAACAAATAGATGATGAGATGCTATTGTTTGAAACTTAAAGAAACCAGCAACAATCTTGCTGCAAACTAACCGAGAAGAGGTTCGATGTTTTAATCGACTCTCATAAGAGCTGAACAAGATTTGAACAAGATTCTACGCTAGAAAAGCTAAATAAAATGAAGTTAAGTCGCTGGAAATCGAAGGCACAGAGAAGAAAAACGATATTGATATATTATTATTATTTTTTTTTTATTATTATTTATTTTATTTTATGTTCTTTTTCGTTTTTTTTTTTTTTTGCACAAATTTGCAGCCAATATTTTTTTTCAAAGACGAGAACTATATATATATATATATATATATATATATATATATATTTCAATAAAAATGCACAGGGGAAGCCCCAAGCTGTGATACCACTTGACACGGGGTCCCCTAGAGAAGGGTCCGTGCGATACCCACAAAAATAAGAAATGTGCTCGGGTGCAAGTGTTATGCAAAAACTTAAAATAAAGAGAAGGAAATGGAGAAGAAAATGAAAATAAATGCAAGTGATGTGAATGATGAGTGAAGGCCGAATATTATAAGCATGATAATGGCATGAACTATGATAGAAAATGGAGAGATAGATGAAGAGAAAGGTGTGTGAAAAGTGAAGAAATGAATAATAATAACAAGAAATAAAATGACAAGAAAATAAAGGTAGAGTGTGTGATATTGAGGGCCGAATTTAAAGGTGGAAATGTGTGTGAAAGTGAAGCGGAAATGAAATAATGGAAATACCGTTGGCGGACCCGTAGAGCGATCTTACGGTTTAAGCTCTCGGATAAACGATTTTCCCGTAGGAAAACCGACCACCTAAGGCCTAGGTTTTCTTCCTCAACTCCGACTCCCGTTGGAGAAGGCGAGGGAATGAATAAGGATTATCCTAGCAACCCGAAGCTAGGATAATAATGGAGGGCTTCTCCACTTGGTTCAAAGAACCAAGGAAACTCTCAAAGGCTAACCACCTCAAAGAAGCAAAAAGAGATATTTTATAAATTGGCAAAAGGTTCTTGAAAACAACAATATGCATGCATTATATAGACCTAGGGTGGAGGTTAGGGTTTCCATGGAAAGGATTGGAGCCGTTGATGAAGGCCAAGATGAAGGGACAAGATTGCAATCCATGTGCTTTATCCAAGGGTTGAGATGCTTTCCTTGTTTTGCTTGATCAATGGTGCTAAATGGCCATGTCATCCATCCTTGTGGCCACTACTTGATGTACTTGCATGGGCCAAATCTTCAAGCTTGGGCTTTCTTGGATTGGCTCTTCATAGGCCTATTTAATGAAGGTGTTGCATCTAAATTGTTGGCCAAATGTGGGCCAAGTGATGCTTCCAAATATGGACCAAGTGATGATTCCAACGTAGGCCAAATAGTGGGCTTCGTAATGGGCCTAACCACTTGTGGTCTTCAACCCACAACCATGCCACCAAGATGTGACTAAGTCTTACTAACAAAACTAATGCATGGATGCCAAAAACTAATGGCTAAAAGTTTGCCAAAAATGATATAATAAATAAAACAAGCCAAAGAAAATTTACAACGATTTGTTCCCCGGAAGACAAATTCCGGCTTCTGATACTCCAGCTGGTGCTCTGGTGTTTTCTTCATTCCGTTCCGAGCTTTCCAAGAGGGCATCCATATAGCTAGGCTCCCATGTGGCATCCATGTCCAATGAGCTAGAATCCCACGTGGCATCTCCAACTGGATCAACACCTACAAAAGAAACATCATAATAAGTAAGGAGAATAAATAAAGTTTTAGGCCTTTTTCGGGTTTTCAAGTAATTGGCCCCCTAGGCATGTCATATGGGTACGATGGCTGCACGAACCGGAACCCGGATGGCGGTACGTCCGCGCGGGCGAACCGGAAGGTGACAGGTCATAAAAAAGGGGGTTGTCTCAATCCCACATCGCTTGGGGAAGTATGTGGAGATAAAACATATGTAAAGAGACCCTCCCAACATAGCAAGACGCGTTTTGGAGCACAATTGGCAACGGATCCCATAAGAACTCTTAAGTTAAAATTGCTTCGGCGAGAGCAATCCCAGGTTGGGTGACCTTCCGGGAAGTTCTCGCCAAACAAAGCCGTGAGGGGAGGATATTGTGCTACGGCCCAATCCCCAGAGCGGACAATATCTTGCTGGGAAACGGGGTCGTTACAAATGGTATCAGAGCCTGTACCCAACCGGAAATGTGGCCAACGAGGACGTTGGGCCCCCGAGGGGGGGTGATTGTGATGACCCGAATGTGCACGTATGGGTACGATGGCTGCACGAACCGGAATCCTGATGGCGGTACGTCCGCGCGGGCGAACCGGAAGGTGACAGGTCGTAAAAAAAGGGGTTGTCTCAATCCCACATCGCTTGGGGAAGTATGTGGAGATGAAACATATGTAAAGAGACCCTTCCAACATAGCCAGACGCGTTTTGGAGCACAATTGGCAACGAATCCCATAAGAACTCCGAAGTTAAAAGTGCTTCGGTGAGAGCAATCCCAGGTTGGGTGACCTTCCGGGAAGTTCTCGCCAAACAAAGCCGTGATGTAACGACCCCGGCCAGGAGCCGTCACGTACTCATATACTTTCATTAACCGTTTGCCTGACTTTTACTATTATTACATTCACTTACTATCTCACAACAAACTTCCACATTATACGTATATATATATTTTTTTTTTTAAACTGGTAATAGAGACGCAGAACCATTAAGGAAAACGAACCCTCTCGTGCCCGACTTCCCACGCCTCGTCGGCTCAAACTTTCACAGAGTCGAGCGACTAGACTCGGTCATTGGTTTCTTGACAATTCCGGGAAAAGAGGAGGTATCCTCAATTCTCTTAACATAGACCCCTCGGGTTTGCATGTTGCATGCGTTTGCACCCTCAGAAATTTAGTCGTCCGGTCATCACGTGCATTACCTGACTCCTTAACATCACCTAAAAGGAGACGATCTTCCGTTGACACGTGGTCCTTGCGTGCTAAATTAAAACATCATCCTCCCGCTAATCGCAAAACACATTTTTCATCTTCCGGTGAACACGTGGGTCTCGCGTGCTAAATTAAAACATCATCCGGTCGTAATCGACAAAACACATTTTTCATCTTCCGGTGAACACGTGGGTCTCGCGTGCTAAATTAAAACATCATCCGGTCGTAATCGACAAAACACATTTTTCATTTTCTTTTTTTTACCCCATTTTCACGTTTTTGCTAAAGTTTTGAAAGTCGTGTTTTACTGGGATTTTTACGTGTCAAGGCGTTGCGGGAGTGTCGGAAAAAGTTTTGAGAATTTTTTAGGGTTTTGATTGGAGGAAATGAATGGAAAATGGAAAAAGGGGTTTGAGTCAATGGCGGCTCGCGGAGGGCGAGCCGGTGCGTGGCTGGGCACGTGTAGGCGTGAGAGGCGAGGCAGGCGCGGAGGCGCGCGACATGAGCGCAACAACCTTGCACAAGAGCAAGCGTCGGTGTGTGCGACGATCGATCGACAGGGTAACGGTTCCTTAATCAAGCGACCCAAGGGTTGCCGATAGATCCGCAACCCTGAGTCTATCGC